>PVKP010011668.1:0-60670 GCA_004027715.1 Plecturocebus donacophilus | reverse complement strand
CCCAGCCCCTCTTGTTCATTTTTAATCTGCCCAAAGCCCCAGAGTCATCAGGCCAAGCTGATCCACAGCAGGGTCATCCCAAAGTTCCTCCCCTCACTGTTCCAGGCCATCTCCATGTGCCCTCTGTGACTGAAACATAGGGGTCATTACCTGGGACCAATGTACAACAGATATTCTAAACATCATGATCATTCTTCTGTGAGATCATGAAAAATAAGCAGATTCTTTTTATCCGGAGAGCCCGATGGGGTCTGGGAGGTCCAATCCTGCCCTCAAAGCCAGGCCTGTGTCAGCTGAAATGCAAAGTGGAAGGGGACATGGAGGGCTGGAGGAGCTAGGAGCCTGTAAAATTTTCTTTTACTTTTTTTGTTGAGACAGAGTCTCACTCTGTCGCCCAGGCTGGAGTGCAATGGCGTGACCTTGGCTTACTGCAACCTCTACCTCCCAAGTTCAAGCGATTCTCCTGCTTCAGCCTCCTGAGTAGCTGGAACTACAGGCACATGCCACCATGCCCATCTAATTGTTTGTATTTTTAGTAGCGACAGGATTTCACCGTGTTAGCCAGGATGGTCTCAATCTTCCAACCTTGTGATCCACCCACCTCATTCTCCCCCAGTGCTAGGATTACAGGCATGAGCCACCACGCCCGGCCCCCTTTCAAATTTTCTACATGTGCTCAAAGCCTTTTCAGTTGAGTGACTCACAGCTAAAAATGGGAGAAGGTTCCAGCGCCCTGAAAATCACTGTCTTTCAGGTCAGACCTCCACGCTGAGGCCCAGTGTACCTCTGGCTGTGGTGAGAACCTGTTTCCCGCCACATGGGCTTTAGGGCCTTATGTAAAGTCAGATTCCCAGGTGGAAGAGAGGGTTTGGCTCCATCCAGCCAGTCATTGAATGCTGCTGTCCGCAAGCCAGATGCTGGCTTGTGGTCAGGATCCCAGCTATTTATGGGGAAAGATGCTTTCACAGGCACTTGGCAGAGGGCCCAAAGACAGAAGCAGGGGATTCTGGGGGTGCCGGGTAGGGCTACCTCATAAACCCAGTTGAGATCAGGGAAAGCTTCCTGGAGAAGGTGGCAGCTGAAATGCGTGCTGGATGTCAGGCAAAGAGACCAGGCAAGAGAGGCTGCTTGGGTTCTGGAATGCTGGGTAGCCTGGAGAGGGGAAGGGAGTGGGAGGAAAAAGGGAGGTGAGCAGAAAAGGCCACACGGGGAGGGGCTCGAGTACCAGAATAGGTACCAGAATAGGATGTATAGACTTCGTTCCAGAGGCCCTGGGGAGCAGGCAGGGAGGTTGGCATGGCTGGCCCTGTGATTGCAGGTGCCTTTTTTATTTTTTATTTTATTTATTTATTTATTTATTTATTTTTACTTTACTTTAAGTTCTGGGCTACATGTGCAGAACGTGCAGGTTTGTTACACAGGTATTCATGTGCCGTGGTGGTTTGCTGCACCCGTCAACCCGTCATCTAGGTTTAAAGCCTAGGTGCATTAGGCATTTGTCCTAATATTCTCCCTCCCTTAGCCCCCAAATCCCCTGACAGGCCCTGGTGTGTATGTTCCCCTCCCTGTGTCCATGTGTTCTCACTATTCAACCCCCCTTATGAGTGAGAACATGCAGTGTTTGGTTTTCATTTCCTGTGTTAGTTTGCTGAGAATGATGGCTTCCAGTTTCATCCATGTTTCTGTAAAGGACATGAATTTATTCTTTTTTTATGGTCAAGGGTGACTTTTTTTTTTTTTTTTTAAGACAGAGTCTCTCTCTGTTGCCAAGCTGGAGTGCAGTGGCTTGATCATGGCTCACTACAACCTCTGCCTCCCAGGTTCAAGTGATTCTCTTACCTCAGCCTCCGAGTAGCTGGGATTACAGGTGCGAGCCACAACACCCAGCTAATTTTTGTGTTTTTCACAAGGTTGGCCAGGATGGTCTCAATCTTTTGACTTCGTGATCCACCCAGCTCGGCCTCCGAACGTGCTGGGATTACAGGCATGAGCCACCGCACCCAGCCAAGGGTAACTTTTTAAAGCTACCTTTTAGAATTTGTTTTAAGAACTTTTCTAGAAACAGGGTCTTACTCTGTTACCCAGGCTGGTCTAGAACATCTAGGCTCAAGTAATTCTCCCACCTTGGCCTCCCAAAGTGCTGGGATTACAGGTATGAGCCACTGTGCCTGGCCTGTAATTTTTTTTTTCTTTTTTTTGAGACACAGTTTTACTCTTGTTGCCCAGGCTGGAGTGCAATGGTGCAATCTCGGCTCATTGCAACCTGTGCCTCCCAAGTTCAAGTGATTCTTCTGCCTCAGCCTCCCGAGTAGCTGGGATTACAGGTACATACCACCACGCCTGGCTAATTTTTTTGTATTTTTAGTAGAAACAGGGTTTCACCATGTTAACCAGGCTGGTCTTGAACTGCTGACTTCAGGAGATCCACCTGCCTCGGCCTCCCAAAGTGCTGGGATTACAGGCGTAAGCCACCATCCCTAGCCAGAATTTTTAAGAAGAGTGAAGGCTGGGCAAGGTGAATCGCTTGAACCTGGGAGGCAGAGGTTGCGGTGAGCTGAGATCACACCACTGCACTCCAGCCTGGCAACAACCTCAAAAAAAAAGAAGAGTGAAAGGGTGGGTGGGTCCCCCCCAGGGTGGGTCCCCCTCATCAAGCACTGATGAGGATGTGGGGCCATGAGAAACTCATCCATTGCTGGTGGGAGGAGACACAGGAACAGCCACTTTGGAAAACCATCTGGCAGCATCTACTGAAACTGAAGGTACACAGCACCACACACGCACTCGGCACGTGATGAGCACTCAATGAACAGCTCTCAAATGCAGAAGAAAGTGAGGAATACTGACCTTCACAGTGCAGGCAGAAGAGGAGCAGCCAGAGAGGTGGGCGGAGAGCCGGGTGGCTGCTGTGATGGAGGGAGTGGGATGTGGAACTATTTGCATTCTTCCTTATGATCCTCTTTCCCATACTCATTCATTCTTTTTCTTATCACAAACATTCCTTGAGCACCTCCTGTGTCCCAGGCACTGTGCCAGGCACCGAGTATCTGTCAGTGGACAGGAAAGGTCCTGTCCTCATTCTCATGAAACCTGCAGGCTGGGATGGAAACAGAGAAACCAGTCACCCAGCACGGACATGCAGGGGATACATCCCCACTTGGGTGTCTTCCTGGATGCTCCTGGGAAGTGGATCCTATCAACGAAGGTCAGAGGAAAGGGGACCTGCCCAGGGTCACACGGCCTCTTCATTCTGGCTGCCACAGCCCAACCATGAACCGATTTTGCGGCTTGCTTAAAACCTTGGGGGAGCCGGGTGCGGTGGCTCACGCCTGTAATCCCAGAACTTTGGTAGGCTGAGGCAGGAGTTTTGTTTGAGCTCAGGAGTTCAAGACCAGCCTGGACAACAGAGTGAGACCCCCATTTCTACCAAAAATCAAGAAAATTAGCTGGGTATGGGGTGGCACACACATATAGTCCCAGCTACTCTGCAGGCTGAGGGAGGAATCACTTGAGCCCAGGAATTTGAGACTGCAATGATCTGTGATGTCGACACTGTGCTCCAGCCTGGGCAACAAGAGTAAGGCTGTCTCAAAATGAATAAATAGGCCGGGCCCGGTGGCTCAGGCCTGTAATCCCAGCACTTTGGGAGGCTGCGGCAGGCAGATCACCTGAGGTTGGGAGTTCGAGACTAGCCTGACCAACATGGAGAAACCCAGTCTCTACAAATAATACAAAAACTAGCCAGGCATGGTGGTCCATGCCTGTCATCCCAGCTACTCGGAAGGCTGAGGCATGAGAATCGCTTGAACCCAGGAGGCGGAGGTTGCAGTGAGCTGAGATCGGGCCCAGCCTGGGCAACAAGATCGAAACTCCATCTCTAAATAAATAAATAAATAAAATTAAGATTAAAATTAAAAAACCCTTGGGGGAAAGTATGTAAGGAAGCTGCAGGGGGTGAGCCCTGGCTTGCGGCTTTGTATAATTCCTTGTTGTTCCAAGCCACACTGTAGCCAAGCACTGGGCCAGGTCAGTGGGACACAGCCAGCTTGGCTGTGTAGGCATAGAAAGGGCAACCTGGGTCCTGTACGATGGCTCATACTTGTAATCCCAGCACTTTGGAAGGCAGAGGTGGGTGGATCATTTGAAGCCAGGAGTTTGAGATCAGCCTGGCCAACATGGAGAAACCCTGTCTCCATTTTAAAAATACAGAAATTTTCGAGGTGTGGGCCAGGTGCGGTGGCTCATGCCTGTAATCCCAGTACTTTGGGATGCCAAGGCGGGTGACTCACCTGAGGTCAGGAGTTTGAGACCAGCCTGGCCAACCTGGTGAAAACTCTGTGTCTACTAAAAATACACAAAAAATTTAGCTGGGTGAGGTGGCAAGCACCTGTAATCCCAGCTACTCTGGAGGCTGTGGCAGGAGAATCGCTTGAACCTGAGAGGCAGACGTTGCATTGAGTCGAGATGACACCATTGCACTCCAGCCTGGGTGACAAGAGCAAAACTCCATCTAAAAAGAAAAAAAATTCCAAGTGTGGTGATACATGCCTATAATCCCAGCTCTTCAGGAGGCTGAGGCAAGATAATTGCCTGAAGTTGGGAGGCGGGGGTTGCAGTGAGCCAAGATCAAGCCACTGCACTCCAGCCTGGGTGACACAGCAAGATTCCGTCTCAAAAAAAAAAAAAAACCAAAAAACAAAGAAAGGGCAGCCTGGGGCCTAGATCAAGAATGTGGACAGCTACAATGAGTGATGAGCTCGCTGCACCCCTGAGTCCTTAAACACCCCAGCAGCCATCCCTGCATGATGGATGAATCAAGGAGAGAAAGGATAGCAGTGATCCCTTCCTTCCCCCTCAGTGGTTTGGCATAGGTGCCAGAGAACAGAAACAGGTCTAGAACTCTGGATTAGAACTCATCTCTCTGCTTGTTGGAAAAGTGTCAACCATCACCCACAGCCTAGAACCCAACCACTGCCCATTAACCGCACACCAAAAGCCTCCCAGCCATGAAAGGGGCCCCTTCCTGCATACATTCTGCACCAGACACAAACCAGGCCCCCTCCCCGTCCACGCTCTTTAAAATCTCTAACAAGTAACCAGGCACAGTGGCTCATGTCTGTAATCCCAGCACTTTGGGAGGCCGAGGTGCGTGGATCACATGAGGTCAGAGTTCAAGACCAGCCTGGTCAACATGATGAAACCCCACCTCTACTAAAAATACGAAAATTTAGCCTGGCGCGGTGGTGCACACCTGTGATTTCAGGTACTCAGGAGGCTGAGGCAGGAGAATCACTTGAACCTGGGAGGCGGAGGTTGCAGTGAGCTGAGATCACAACACTGCACTACTGCCCTGCAGCCTGGGCGACAGAGTGAGAGTCCACCTCAAGAAAAAAAAAAGCGAATAGGACAATGAGAGAAGCACCTAGCAAGGAGGGAAAGGTCTGGGCCATTAATTGGCTTGGGCAGGGCAGCTTCCAGGGTGCAGGGGGTTGAAAGGCAGCCCCCAGAAAGATTTGTCCCCTGATAACCTGTGGCTGTGACCTTATATGGACAAAGGATCTCTGTAGCTGTGATTAAATTAATGAACTGTGGATGAGATCATTTTGGACTATCCTGATAGGTCCTAAATCCGATGACAAGTGTCCTTATGAGAGACACAGAGGTGAAGGCCACGTGAAGACGGAGGTGGAGACTGGAGTGGAGCAGCCACAAGCCTGGGAGTACCTGGAGCCGCTAGAAGCTGGAAGAGCCCCGAGGCGTCGCTTCTACAGCCCTCCAGAGAGTATGGCCGCACTGGCGCCTGACCGAGGACTTCTGGGCTCCAGAACTGTGAGAGAATACATTTCTCAGCTTTTGAGACGGAGTTTTGCTCTTGTCGCCCAGGCTGCAGTGCAGTGGCGTGATCTCGGCTCACTGCAACCTCCGCCCCCTGGGTTCCAGCGATTCTCCTGCCTCAGCCTCCTGAGTGGCTGGGATTACAGGCATGTGTCACCATGCCCAGCTAAGTTTTACATTTTTAGTGGAGATGGGGTTTCACCATGTTAGTCAGGCTGGTCTCAAACTCCTGACCTCGTGATCCACCCACCTTGGCCTCCTAAAGCGCTGGGATTACAGGCGTAAGCCGTGTGCCCAGCACGTTTCTCTTGTTTTAACCCATCAAGCCACTGCATGGCAGCCGTAGGAAGCTGAGGTGTGGAGCGAGGCAGAGACCCAGCTCTGCGCCTTCCCATCCACACCGCCACGCCTCTCTGCTCCCAGCCTGCAGACCCAGACAGGCCAGGCTGCAGTGGGAAAAGCTCACTCCGGCCCTGCTTTGCGCTGAAAAAACAACCTCCGGTATGTTGCCACATGAGGATTAGTCAAATAATTATGAGCTCTGACTTCCCCTGAGTAATTCTGCCGGGCTGACGACTAAGGCCTCTGGAGGGGTGAGTGGAGCCGTCGCTGGGTCAGTGAGGAAAGGCAGCATCCAATACCTACCAGAAGAGGCTGATCTCCGTGGGAACCTGCAAGAAACCCAACCAGGCTCACAGGGGCCACATCCCAAACATGAACCAGTTGGGCAAACGTGAGGCCACCAGCCGATCACCAGCCCTGCACCCACTCCACAAGGTGAGCTCACCCCATTTGGGGCCACAAGTTCTCATCTCCAGGGCCCCAGGAGCAGCGCTGGGGGCAAAGGGAGAGCTTGCCCACACTCTCGTCTCTGCTCTGTGGGGCCCTGGGAGGGGAAGGGAAGGTTGTCTTCACATTACAGGGAATTCAGTGTGGCCATAATCTCAGTGTCTTAGGAAACTCACTAAGAAGCCAGGTTCAAATATCAGCATCAGCCAGGTGCGGTGGCTCACGCCTATAAACCCAGCGCTTTGGGAGGCTGAGGCAGGTGGATCACTTGAGGTCAGGAGTTCGAACCCAGCCTGGCCAACATGGTAAAACCCTGTCTCTACTAAAATACAAAAATTAGCTGGGCATGGTGGCAGGCACCTATAATCCCAGCTGCTTGGGAGGCTGAGGCAGGAGAATCACTTGAACCTGGGAGACGGAGGTTGCAGTGAGCTGAGATCACAACACTGCACTCCAGCCTGGGTGAGAGAGGGAGACTGTGTCTCAAAAACAAAACAAAACAAATGCCAGCACCACTTCTTAAAAGCGCTGTGTCTCCGGACAACTTAAGTCATCTCACTCAGCCTCAGTTTCCTCATCTCTCAAATGGGCAACCCACAGTGCAAGGTTGCTTAAAAAATTAAATGAGCTGGGCTGAGTGTGGTGGCTTACACCTATAATCCCAGCACTTTGGAAGGCCAAGGCAGGAGGATCACTTGAGCCCAGGAGTTCAAGACCAACCTAGGCAACATAGTGAAACTCCATCTCTACAAAAAATACAAAAATTAGCTGGGCATGGTGATGTGCATCTGTGGTCCTAGTGACTTAGGAGGCTGAGGTGGGAGGATCACTTGAGCCCCGGAGGCTGCAGTGAGCTATGTTCAAACCACTGTACTTCAGCTTGGGTAAGAGAGAGACCCTGTTGCAAAAAAAAAAAAAAAGAAAGAAAAGGGAAAAAAAAAAGGAAATTAAATGAGCTGTTAAATGCCAAATGCCTAGCACATAGTAGGCGCTTCAGTCAGTTGGTAAACACTTATTGAACACCTACTGTATGCCAAGTGAACAAGCAGGTCACTGTCCTCATGGAGCAGCAGACAGAGCCCAGCATGGGAAGGTTCTGGCCAGAGGGTTGGAGATGAAGAATTCCAGAGTAAGAGACGGTGAAGGCGGCCTCTTACTTCTCTTTGACTCCAAGTCATACGGCAAGCAGTGGCAAGGTCAGTGTTCAGACCCAGGCTTCAGACTCCACACCTCCCAGGGCCCCCGGCAGCCTTAGAGGGTCCAGGTGAGTGGGATTGGTCAGCTCTAGGTTAGAGTCAGCCCAGCAGTAACATCCCTGCCCAGAGGCTTCCAAGTCTCCAACCCAGTGCACTCCTCAGGGGCTTCAGCCTTGACTGCCTCAGCTGTTTCTCCATTCACCTGCTGATGGTCATTTGGATATTTCTAGTCTTGGGTTACTATAAATAAAGCTGCTATGAATATTTGTAAGCAAGTCTTTGTGTGGGCATTTATTTTCATTCCCCTTGGGTAAATTCCTAGGGGAAGAGCTGAGTTGTGGTAGGCATACATTTAACTTTTTTTTTTTTGAGACAGAGTCTCACTCTGTCACCCAGGCTGGAGTGCAGTGATGTGATCTCGGCTCACTGCAACCTCTGCCTCCTGGGTTGAAGCAATTCTCTGACTCAGCCTCCTGAGTAGCTGGGATTACAGGCATCTGCCACCAAGCTCAGCCAATTTTTGTATTTTTAGTAGAGATGGGGTTTCACCATCTTGGCCAGGCTGGTCTCAAACTCCTGACCTCCGTGATCCACCCACCTTGGGCTCCCAAAGTGCTGGGATTACAGGTGTGAGCCACTGTGCCTGGCCACGTTTAACTTTTAAATAAACTGCTAAACTGTTTTCCAAAGTAGTTGTACCACGTTCTGTTTTCACCGTGTTCCCTAACAGCACTTAGTATAGTCAGTCTTTTTAATTTTAGCAAATATAAGAGATGTGTTGTGGTGTCTCACTGTGGCTTCGATTTGCATTTCTCCAAGGATTGACCACCGTGAGCATCTTTGAATATATTTATTTGGCTTCTGTTTATGCTCTTTGGTGATGTGTCTGTTCAAATCTCTTGCCCATTTTAATTATTTATTTGATAATTTATTTTGAGATGGAGTTTTGCTCTGTTGCCCAGGCTGGAGTGCAGTGGTGCAGTCTCAGCTCACTGCAATCTCCACTTCCCGAGTTCAAGCGATTCTCCTGCCTCAGCCTCCCGAGTAGCTGGGACTACAGGTGTGTGCCACCACTCCCAAGTAATTTTTGTATTTTTAGTAGCGATAGTGTTTCACCATGCTGACCAGGCTGGTCTCAAACTCCTGACCTCAAGTGACCCACCTGTTTTGGCCTCCCAAAATGCTGGGATTACAGGCATGAGCCATTGTGCCTGGCCTATCTTGCCCATTTTAAAGAAGTAATGAGATTGTTTGTTTTCTTATGATTGAATTTGAAGAGTGATTTCTGGCAGGGCACGGTGCCTCCAATTGTCCTGGCTCTTTTGTTTTTTGTTTGTGTTTTTTTCTTTTCTAAGACAGGTTTAGCTCTGTCGCCCAAACTGGAGTGCAGTGGCACCATCTTGGCTCACTGAAGCCTCGACCTCCTGGGCTCAAGTGATCCTCCCTCCTCAGCCTCCTGAGTAGCTGGGAGTATAGGCATACACTGCCACCACCACGCCAGGGTAATTTTTGTATTTTTTGTAGAAATGACGGGGCGGTTTCACCATGTTGCCCAGGCTGGTCTTGAACTCAGCACCATTTGTTGAAAAGAATATCTTGTCTCCACATGATTGCCCATATGCTTTTGCAAAAAAAAAAAAAAGGCAGTTATTCATGTATGTGTAGATCTGTTGTTTCTGGATTCCCATCTCTTCCACGTATCTATTGCTCTGTCTCTGTGCCAATGCCACACTGTTTTGATTACTATAGCTTTATAATAAGACTTCACATCAGGTAGCATTGGTCTTCCAATTTTGTTCTTTTTTTTGAAGTTATTTGTTCTAAGTCTTTTGCATTTTAATCTGAGGTTTAGTGTTAGTCAATTTCTCAAAACAAAAATATATGGCGGGACTTTGTACCAAGTAGTTGCTGAGGAAGTTGTTCTGGACTTCAATCTTGATTATTAACACTTCTACAGTCTTCGTGGTTTGCTAATGTTTTTCCTACCTTAAACTTAACTCTCTCAACAAACCTGTGACGTAGGTGATCATGGTGTAGCTGATGTCACCTACTGTACAATAAGGGAAACTGAGGTTCTGAAAGACAAATGCCTTTCCTTATGGTAACGCTGTTAGTGAGTGGCAGAAACAAGTTTTGAACGCATGTCCTCAGGCTCCAAAACCAGGGCTCTCCTGCAATACCCTGCTCTGAGTAGGGGGTCTCCAATATATTCTGACTATCCCCCAAATTTAATAAACTGGGCAAAGAGGAGCACTCATAGTTGTAGTTACTTTTTAAAAAATCAGTTTCAAAGATGTGCTGGTGTCATGCAAATGTATTTCCGTTGCCCTTATTTGAACGCTTTCCTCTGGCTTCCCTAAAATGTGGGTGTCTGTCTTAATAGAAAAACCATATGCCTTTGTTCCCTTTTAACTTTCTTTCTTGGCAAGAACACAGCTCCAGGGAGGAAAAGGGAGAGGGAACAGGGACACGTTACAGAAGGAGGGATTCCGGTACTGAAGTGAGGAAGGACTTCCGAACGGAGAAGGCTGCCAAGCGCTGCATTAAAATGCCAAAAAGAACTTTTCCAGCCCGGGAATCCTGAGGTCTCACCACTCCCCAGGGCGGGGGTAGGGTGGGCTAGCTATGGTCTCGAATCTCTCTGTCCTCAAAGGTCATTAGAAGTCAGTCATTTGACCTCTCAAAGTATTCCTCCAGGTCCACAATGACAGGTATATGTTCCAACACTAGCCCACACCTGCAGCAGGACCCATGATAGAGCTGACATACAGAGTGCATAGCAGTTGTTTACTTATTTATTTATTTTTATTATATTTTTTGAGACGGAGTCTCGCCATGGCACCCAGGCTGGAGTGCAGTGGTGTGATCTTGGCTCACTGCAACCTCCACTTCCTGGGTTCAACCGATTCTCCTTCCTCGGCCTCCTGAGTAGTGGGGATTACAGGAATGTGCCACCACACCCGGCTAATTTTTATATGAACAGTTCTGAAATACTGGTTTGTCTTGTGTCAGGTTCTCTGGAAACAGTTCCTGAGATGGAGATTTGCGTGGAGGAGGGTGGGGGAGGTGCTCGGGAACAAAATCGTGAGGTGTGCAGGAAGCTGACCGGGCAACGTGGATGCAACAAGGACCTCAGCCTGAAGAGCTGGTCCCTTTGTAACCCCCTCTCATCCAGTCCTCAGGTGCTGGCTCCCCCAGGGAAGGGAGAGGGACTGGCTGGCAGCCCACACTCCTGGCCACTGGAGAAATAAGTTCCTTCATTCTGGAGGGAGCGAGCTTTGGGGTGCAGGTTCCTGCATGTCTACTACAGGGACCGAGATGAGTTCAAGCTCTCCTTTATTCTTCACTGGTCCATGGGATCAGGCCCCTGATGTCCCCATTTAGAACAGCAGGAACGGGCCAGGCGAGGATGCTCACGCCTGTAATCCCAGCACTTTGGGAGGCCAAAGTGGGTGGATAATGAGGTCAGGAGTTCGAGACCAGCCTGACTAACATGGTGAAACACCATCTCTACTAAAAATACAAAAATTAGCCAGGTGTGGTGGCACGTGCCTGTAATCCCAAGTACTCAGGAGGCTGAGGCAGGAGAATTGCTTGGACCTGGAGGCGGAGGTTGTGGCAAGCCGAGATTGCACCACTGCACTCCAGCCTGGAAGACAGAGCAAGACTCTGTCTCAAAAGAAAAGAACAGCAGGAACACACCTCCAGGAGCCCCTTGGGAGACAGAAAGTCCATTATTGGTTCACCCTCGGAAGAGCAGAGTGAAGATGATGTCAACGAAAAATATCAACATCTTGAGTTTCTTTTCTCTTTCTCTCTAGCTTTTTTTCTGGGCTTTTGCTTCCATTTTCAGTCCTCAGGACCTCTTTGATGCTGACGAAAGAGAAGGTAATCTAGAACTTGGTGATTTCTTTCATGTCACCCACGGTGGGTGGAAGAATTCCTTGGCAGGCTGGGTGGAGTGGCTCACGCCTGTAATCCCAACACTTTGGCAGGCCGAGGCAGGCGGATCACTTGAGGTCAGGAGTTCAAGACCAGCCTGGCCACCATGATGAAACCCCATCTCTACTAAAAACACACAAAAAATTAGCCAGGTATGGTGGCGCATGCCGGTAATCCCAGCTACTCGGGAGGCTGAGATAGGAGGCGGAGGTTGCAGGAGCCAAGATCGTGCCACAGCACTCCAGCCTGGGTGACAGAGTGAAATTCCATCTCAAAAAGAAAAAAAAAGAAAAAGGGAAAAAGAGATGAAAATAATTCCTTGGCTGATTCGTTGACCAGATAACCGATTAGTCCCGCCCCAAGAAAAAAGGCCCCGCCCACCCTCGCTCCTCCACTACGGAAGATTATGCTTCTTCCTCCGCTTACATGATCAGGAAGCTTCTGGAAAGAAGAGGAAATGCTGCCCAGAGTGCCCAACCCTGAGGGACAAGCTTCGCCTGGGTCCCAGCGGAGGAAGGGGGTCTCGGGAGTTGGGAGGGGGCGGTGGTCGTGATAGTGATCCTAAGAGAGTAAGCTTGTGACGGGGGAGTGTTTGGGAGGAGGAGACATATTCCCACTTCTACATGTTCCTTTAGCAAATACTCGTGGCACGCCTCCCATAGGGCAGCAAGCGCCAGCCCCACCCTGCAGTGACAGGTGACCCCGTGTTAAATGCCGTGATGGGGCCGGTAGAGGCTGCAGTGGAGAAAGCGCCCAGGGCAGACAGCAGGGTGGGGATCAGCGAGTCAGCAATGACCTGGGGGACGAGAGGGTGGCTAAGCCGAGACCTGGAAGAGAAGGAGGAATTGAGGGAGAACGGGGCGGAGTTGAGATTGCAGGGAAGAGTCTGGGCCAGGGGAATGGCACCTGCCACGGCCACAGGCCGGTGACCGTCTCAGAGCTTCAAGGAAGGCACAACGTTCCGCGTGGCTCAAAGGCAGAGGCTTGAGGAAGCCAAGGGGCAGAGGAGGGCAGAGCTGGCCGGGCGGGCGGGGCCTGAGAAGAGATCAACAGCTGGTGCCCCACCAAGACCACCACAACCACCGAGACCCCCACAACCACCGAGACCACCGAGACCACCACAACCACCAAGGCCACGACAACCACCAAGACCGCCACAACCACCGAGACCACCACAACCACCGAGACCACCGAGACCACCACAACCACCAAGGCCACGACAACCACCAAGACCGCCACAACCACCGAGACCACCACAAGCACTGAGACCACCAAGGCGAGGGGCATCCCCAGGAAGGACTGGAGGTCCTGGGAGTGAGTCAATTATCAACTGAGACGAAGCCAAGAGCAGCCCCTTTGGGAATTCCCCAGAGCGACACCCCGTCTCCCCTAGCCCCAGAACATCTGGCTGCAGCAGCAGCGTGGGGGCTCTCTTTCTGAACACGCCTCCCCAATACGGCATGGCTAGGCTGCTCACCTCTCTTTGCCTAAGTACCACTTTTCTCCTAATTATCCTATTTAACTTTTCTCACTCTTTCCCCCGCCCCTCGCTGTTTCTCTCCATGGCTCTTATCACCATTCTCCCCGGAGCATCTTACTCGCCTGCCTGGCATTGTCCATCTCCTCTCACTTGTGTATGTGGTTTTTTTTGTTCGTTTGGTTGGTGGTGGTTGTTTTTTTTGAGACAGAGTCTCACTGTGTTGCCCAGGCTGAGTGCAGTGACGCCATCTCAGCTCACTGCAACCTTCGTCTCCCAGGTTCAAGCAATTCTCCTGCCTCAGCCTCCTGAATAGCTGGGATTACAGGCTCGTGCCACCATGCCCTGCTAAATTTTGTATTTTTAGAAGAGACGGGGTTTCACCATGTTGGTTAGGCTGGTCTCGAACTCTTGACTTTGTGATCCGCCCACCTTAACCTCCCAAAGTGCTGTGATTACAGGCATGAACCACCTCGCCTGGCTATGTTTATTTTTTGTTTTTATTTTTTTTTTACCACCCTATCCTGGGATCCTAAATGCCAGACCCGGTAAGTATTTATGGAATAGAAAACTAACAATCGCTTTTTTTTTTTTTTTTTTTGAGACAGAGTCTCACTTTGTCATCCAGGCCAGAGGGCAGTGGTGTGATATTGGCTCACTGCAACCTCCATCTTCTGGGTTCAAAAGATTCTCATGCTTCAGCCTCCCAGGTAGCTGGGATTACAGGCACCCTCCACCGCTCCCGGCTAATTTTTGTATTTTTAGTAGAGATGAGGTTTCGCCATGTTGGCCTGGCTGGTCTTGAACTCCTGACCTCAAGGGATCCACCCACCTCGACCTGCAAGGTGCTGGAATTACAGAGGTGAGCCCCTGTGCCTGGCCGATCTCTCCTGTTTAATACTTAACAATGCACCGGACTCAGCATTCACATTTTGCAAGCATTCTCTCGTTTATCCACACAACCGCTCCCATCTTACAGATAAGTAAACTGAGGCCAAGGGACATACTAAAAAGTTGTTCCAAATCCACATCTACTAAGTGGCAGAGCCGGGGTTCAAGCCCTTAGATTTGGCATGGGCAGTTGCTGAGTTCCCTGGAGAACGGCTTTAGCATCTCCAAGAATAGACAACATCTAGGAAGGGCATGTGTTTTTACATCCCTCCCCGCCCTGCGCACAAGCACATATTTCAAAAAACAAATTCCAACAACTCCATGTTCACATTCAGAGGGCAGATTTGCCAGAGTGGTGGCACTGGCGGTTATTGGCAGAAACCTCCAACTCACAGACGTGGGCCATGAGTGTGCTGGTGAATCTGTTGAGTGGAACTCCTGAGACGGGGATGCACCTTCCCACGGCCTGTGTGGGGTGGCTCCCGGGCTAGCCCAGGAAGCCTGTTAACTCCCGCATCCTTCCTGAGTTCAGAATGAGCCTCAACGCCAAGAATCTAGGAGAGCCAGATGGGAGGCTGCTGGTGGGGGAAACTGACAGAGAAAACGTGTTTCCTCCCTGGGGGCCCACTCTCACCACCATGCAAGTAAACCACATGGACAGACAGAGGGACGCTGACTAGGGCCCTGTATCCTCCCACCCCACAGCTGCCCCGGGAGGGTGCCGGGTGTGCTCTCATCTCACGAATGGGGTCCTGAGGCTGAGCGGTCAGGGACCTGCTCTGAACCCTGCGGTCTCAGGGCTCCGGGGACGGGGAACTCCAGTCCAGGACACCAGCCCCCGAAGCCTTGTTCTGTCCACTATTCGTTTGGGAAAGGCTGTTGCCCAGAGAGGGTGAGACGCTGTGGGCCAGGCTGCTGTCCATCTCGAGCTCTGATGCATCTCTTCAACTCACTCCTGAAGCTGCGCCTCCAGCTCATTCATCCGAGTGGAGAGAAGGCAGATTTCAGCACAGGCGCCAGGGCGGCTCCCCAACCTTTTCCCCCATCAGCCAACGTCTCCCAATTCTGAGTGGCTCTTGTTGGTTTCCTGGGGGGAGAAAAGGATGATACCGATGACTGTGTCTTTCACTTCCCAGACCCCGCCCAGTGTCCTTTTAAAATTCGGAAATTTTATTAAATCCCTCAGCTCAGCTTCATTCTACACTTTCTGTGGTTTAACTCTCCCTGGGTCTTTTTGCTTAGGGTTTGGCTTTTGGTTTTTTCTCTTTAAACGTGAGAGTCTCTCTCTTCTTTTTTTTTTTTTTCTCCATTGTTTCTTAAATGAGCCTAGTACTAACATTTCCTGCTTTTGTTTTGAGACAGAGTCTCTGTTGCCCAGGTTGGAGTGCAGTGGCTCAATCTCGGCTCACTGCAGCCTCCGCCTCCTGGGTTCAAGTGATTCTCATGCCTCAGCCTCCCCAGTAGCTGAGGTTACAGGGGTGGGCCACTACATCCGGCTAATTTTTGTATTTTTACTAGAGACGGGGTTTCACCTTGTTGCCCAAGCTGGTCTTGAACTCCTGACCTCAGGTGATCCTCCCACCTCGGCCTCCCAAATGCTGGGATTTCAGGCGTGAGCCACCACACCCAGCCTACATTTCCTTGATTTTTTTTTCTGTCTCCCAGGCTGGAGGGCGGTGGTGTGATCTCGGCTCACTGCAACCTCTGCCTCCCAGGTTCAAGTGATTCTCGTGCCTCAGCCTCCCGAATAGCTGGAACTACAGGTGCCCATCACCACTCTCAGCTAATTTTTGTATTTTTAGTAGAGAGGGGTTTTTGCCATGTTGGCCAGGCTGGTCTTGGTGATCGGCCTCCCAAAGTGCTGGGATTGCAGGCGTAAGCCACCGAGGCCAGCCCCAAGTACTAACATCTCCAATATTTGCTATGGACAGGCCTTAAATACTGGGCAGAAAGTCCACACTGACCTGGCATCCGTCCAGTGGATTCCTCTGAGCTCGAGCCTCCAATATGCATCGGTCTCCTGGGCCTGCTTCCCCTTTCCTTGCAGTCTTGCCCCTCTGTGATCCTGCCTCTGGCCATTAGTCCCTGTCAGAGAAGGCCTTTGCGTCTCACCTGTCCAAACTGGTACCCTTCTCATTACCCAAAGCAAGTTCCCCTGGCCCATGAAGCCTTTTCTGACCACTGTATCCTGAGCACTTTCCCACTCCTGCCTCCTGAAAGGTTACTGCCTGCCTCACTGATCTGGTGGCACAATGTGACCCTCTACAATTATCTTGAGAAAGACTACATTAATTGTGAAGACATGAATAGCACTTTAGAAAAATTAACCACCCTGGGGCCGGGCGCGGTGGCTTACGCCTGTAATCCCAGCACTTTGGGAGGCCGAGGCGGGCGGATCATGAGGTCAGGAGTTCGAGACCAGCCTGACCAACATGTTGAAACCCCATCTCTACTAAAAATACAAAAATTAGCCGGGCGTGGTGGTGCGCGCCTGTAATCCCAGCTACTCGGGAGGCTGAGGCGGGAGAATCATTTGAACCAGGAAGTCGGAGGTTACAGTGAGCCGAGATCGCGCCACTGCACTCCAACCTGGGAGATAGAGTGAGACTCTGTCTCCAAAAAAAAAAAAAAAAAAGAAAAAGAAAAGGGAATAAAAAGGAAAACTTAACTACCCCACCACCTTCCATCCTGGTCCCTCGCCACCCCAAGCGAATTCATTCTGAGACTGCCTGGCGCTTTTTGTTATTTAATCTTCGTGCATTCACATGCATTTAAGTAGGCCATGACTGCCTGGAAGCAGGAACAGAGGCTGCTCCCTCCCAGGCTCTCCGGGGGTGCAGCCAGGCAGCCCCTCCCCTGCCTGCTTGATCCTGCCCGCTGAGGATGGAATGCTGCCAAACGTTTCAGCGTCTCTGGGGTGAGAGCTCACTGGACTCAGCCCCGAGAGCCCCGCAGAGCCGGGGGCCACCTCCTTTTCACAGGTGAAGGCACCGAGGCGCGGAGAAGTTACTGCGAGTCACCTCAGGTCACAGAGCTGGTAAGAAAGAGAGTGAAATTGGAACTCGGGTCTTCTGACATGTCTAGCTGTTCTGGGAAAAACGCTGGGGGCGTTTGACTTCCCTAAACCTCACCCCCGAGTGCCTGTCTCTGCAGAGCTGAGGTTAGCTAAAGAGCTGTTGCAATCCCTCGTTGTTCGCCGACCGGCCAAGCCCGGGTTCCCATCCTCAGCTTGATCTGTGCCCTCGGTGGCAGCCCCTCAAAACGCGTCTGTGGGTCAGTGTCCACTGGAGTGAGTCACCAACCATCTGCCAGCTGTCGCCTCACCTTTAGCGCAGGGCGGTGGGAAGCTTGTTTTCTTTGGCTGGCATTAAACAGCCACCTCTGACACGTGGTTGGATGTGGGACATTCGTGGCGTCAAAGGCAGACAGACCCACAGGAAAAATAGATGTGTAGCATGCAAATCTCCCGGGCCAAGAGCCGGCTTCTCCTTCAGACTCCTGGGGCTGGCAGGGATGTCACCTGCTTCAAGGAGACAGATGGGGACATGCTGGGGAGCTCGTGCTTGGTGGCTCGTGGGAGCAGTGGGAACGCCTAGCTGAGCTGTGTGGGTGTGACCTGGGATGGCAGCAGCGGCCCGGGAAGCCTGGGCCCCAGCTCACACTCTGTGAAACTCTCATCTGCTAGTCAGCACTGCCGCTCGGGGACTGTCCTTTCTGACAGTCCAGGCTGAAATCCCAACCCAGTGGGCAGGTATGCCTGGATGATTAATAGCCGAAGCTGCATGCTGGTGTCGCCATGCTCTCCTGGGACTTCTTCGTTTCAATGCTGGGCAGTGTGGAGGAAACTTCTTAGAACACTGGAGAGTGTAGGAAGGCTTTGGGCTCCGGCCGGGGACCCTGCCGGGCTCCAGCAGCAGCCTCCCAGAGGGTCACCGTGGATGCCGTTAGAGCTTTAAGAGCACCAGTGTCAGCTGGGCACTGTGGCTCACGCCTGTAATCCTAGCACTTTAAGAGGCTGAGGTGGGAGGATCACCTGAAGTCGGGAGTTCGAAACCCACCTGATCAATATAGAGAAACCCCCCGTCTCTACTAAAAATACAAAATTAGCCAGGCCTGGTGGCACATGCCTGTAGTCCCAGCTACTCAGGAGGCTGAGGCAGGAGAATCGCTTGAACCTGAGAAGCAGACGTTGCAGTGAGCCGAGATCGAGTCATTGCACTCCAGCCCTGACAAGAGCGAAGCTCCTCTTCAAAAAAAAAAAAAAGAAAAAGAACACCAGTTCACCAGTTTCAGCCAGCTGCAGTGGCTCACGTCTGTAATCCCAGCACTTTGGGAGGCCAAGGCAGGTGGATCTCTTAAGCTCGTGAGTTTGAAACCAGCCTGGCTTACACGGTGAAAGAAACCGCATCTATACAAAAAAATACAAAAATTAGCTGGAGTGGTGGTGTGCATCTGCAGTCCCAGCTACTCAGGAGGGCTGAGGTGGGAAGATGACGTGAGCCCAGGAGGCAGAGGTTGCAGTGAGCTAAGATGGTGCCACTGCACTCCCGCCTGGGCAACGAAGTTGTTCCAAAACAATTTTGTCTCAAAATGAACAAAACCAAACCAAACAAAAAAAACACCCGTTTCTTTTCATGTAATGTTACATATTGATTTCAATGTATTTAAGGATATACTTAGCACATCAAACTCATGATTGTATTATTTAGGGGAAGGCTGAATTCAAAAAAACTCAGCAAATAGCAACAGTACAGGCCACAGGTGGATATGGTGAAACTGACGGGGAAATTAGAACATTTGGAGTTTGGGAAACGCTTTCTTGGAGAATCCAATATTCATGCCAAAAATATCAACGGAGCCTCGCTCTAGCTGAGCAGATGGTAGAGATCTCTCTGAAACAGCGTTAGCCCGTTTCCAAGCTTCCGACACATATGAAACCTAGATTGGTTGCAATGAGAGGTTTTTTTGTGTGTTAGTTTGTTATAATCAAGACTATACCATGTAGTGGGCTCTTGGGTATAGAGAGAGAATGTTAAAAAGAAAAGAAAAAGAAGTACAACTCTGTACATTTTTGTACAAAGTGCATCTATGGTCTTTTTTGAGTTTTTTGCTTAAAAATATGGTGTGTTAGGCCGGGCATGGTGGCTCACGCCTGTAATCCCAACACTTTGGGAGGATGAGGTGGGTGGATCAAGAGGTCAGAAGTTCGAGACCAGCCTGGCCAACATGGTGAAACCCCATCTCTACTAAAAATACAAAAATTGGCTGAGCTTGGTGGCAGATGCCTGTAGTCCCAGCTACTCGGGAGGCTGAGGCAGGAGAACTGCTGGAACCTGGGAAGTGGAGGTTGCAGTGAGCCGAGATCACGCACTGCACTCCAGCCTGGTGACAGAGGGAGACTCCATCTCAAAAAAAAGAGAGAGAAAAAGAAAAAGAGTATGGTGTTTTAAATAGCTAAAACGATAGTGTGAATATATGTTTTTCTGCTTGGCTTTATGAATCAAACATTCATTCATTTGGGTTTTCCCCTTATATGCGAGGTGCATCAGGTACAGAGTCCTTGTCTGGGCATGAATTAGAATTGAGACAGTTAGGCAGGAAGGAGTCCCCAGAGAAACTCCAACCCGCTGGCTCCTGGGAGGAATGCGCACTTGGGCAGAGCCATGGAAGTTCATGCCATGTACAGTGGGGAGAAGCCTGGCCTCGCCTTTTCCTGGGTGGAACCTGGGATTCCACCTGCCAGGCAGGAAACACACTAGCGGGACCCTGGCTTTGTGGAGGGTCCCTCTTTCCCTTTTTTTCCTTTTTGCCCAATCAGTTCTATCATTCTCACCCTTCAAATTGTCTGTGAGCCTAATTTTTTGTGGCCGTGTGACAAGGACCCAGTTCTTAGCTGAACTAAGGAGGAAGTCCTACAACAGAATCACCTGGGAAGCTTGTTAAAATGCAGAGTTCCTCCCAGGATTCTGACCCAGCCAGTCTGGTCAGTGTAAGGTCAGTCTAGAGTGGGCCTGGGAATATGCGTTTTTTTAATTTTATTTTTTGAGATGGTGTCTGGCTCTGTTGCCCAGGCTGGAGTTCAATGGCGCGATCTCGGCTCACGGCAACCTCCGCCTCCTGGGTTCAAGTCATTCTGCTACCTCAACCTCCCGAGTGGCTGGGATTACAGGTGCTTGCCACCACACCTGGCTAATTTTTGTATTTTTAGTGGAAACAGGGTTTCATCAAATTGGCCAAGCTGGTCTTGAACTACTGACCTCAGGTGATCCACCCACTTTGGCCTCCCAAAGTGCTGGGATTACAGGCATGAGTCACTGCTCCAGCCAGGCATATGCATTTTAAGAAGCTCCTCCGGTCGACTGATAAAGGCGAGCCTGGACCTCACTTGGAGAAACCTTGATGCGTAGGGGAGAAACATGACTCAGACGTGGACTCCATCCTGAGGAGAGCACAGCCAAGGAGGCAGATGAGACGCCTACAATAACTCACAAAGTAGAAAGTACCCAGTGCAGTAGGAGGGTATGAAACGAAGTGCAAGGCAGCTCTAACGAGGGCAAAACTGCTTCAAACGACATGTCCTTCATGCACTCATGCACTGCTCTGATAATAAGCTTCATTGTTTTTTGTCCTTGACTGGTGGGAAGTCGTCCTTTTTTTCTGAGTGGGAGTCTCGCTCTGTCGCCCACGCTGGAGTGCAATGGCGCGATCTCCACTCACTGCAACCTCTGCCTCCAGGGTTCAAGCAATTCTCCTGCCTCAGCCTCCCAAGTAGCTGGGATTACACGCACCCGCCATCACGCTTGGCTAATTTTTATATTTTTAGTAGAGACGGGATTTCACCATATTGGTTAGACTGGTCTCTTGGCCAGGCTGGTCTTGAACTCCTGACCTCGTGATTCACCTGCCTCAGCCTCCCAAAGTGCTGGGATTACAGGTGTGAGGCACCGTGACCCGACCCCAGGTCTTGGTCATCTTTAAGCTCAGTGTTTAGCACAGAACTAGGACTGCAGTGGGACTGATCCATGGCTGGCGGGAGGGACAGACAGACAGGTGGAGGGAGGGAGAGGAACTTTTTCCAAGGATAGAGTTTTCTTTTTAGATGGTGTTTGTTCATCCAACAAATCTCCGTGAGTTGCATGGGGGGTTTTGTTTTAAGGCAGGTGAGTTGGGGAAGGATGGTCTAAATAGACTTTTCTGGTATTCATTTCTCTCACCACCACCGCCCACCACCCTTGGGTGCTGCAGCTTGACCCTCTGCTTCTGAAGGTGGCGTATTTTTGCATGTTGTGTTCCAACCTCCCCAGAATTATTTTTTCACATTATTACTCTGACATCTAACCGAAGAATCATTTCAATTCTGTAGGATCTTCTCTCTCCTCTTGTTGAAGGGTAGTGGGGAAAAATTTCCCATTACTTGTGTTAGATATTAGAAGTCAGATGCTAGCGGCAGGAACTAGTGATCTTAAACAGTGTGGCTTTTTGTGAGGTGCTGCGGAAAACAAATACAGCCTCCCAGGAACCCACCCTTTCTGCTTATCAACAGAATCAAGAAACACATCCAAGGAATCCTTGAAGACAGGCTGTGAGCAGCGAAGGCAGGACCAAGAGTGGAGACATCCTCTCCCTCTGCTTTCAATTCCCCACCACCACTGCTCCTCCTAGAGTACCCGTGTGCTGTGGTTTGAACGTGTCTTCCAAATTTCATGTGTTGGAAACTTGATTCCCAAATTCATGTGTTTATGTTATTTGAAGGTGGGGCCTTTGGGCGGTCATTAGGACCAGATAAGGTCATCAGGGTGGGGTGCCTATGATGGAACTCGTGGCTTTCTAAGAGAGAGACTTGAGCTGAAAGACTCTTGCCCTCTCGCCGAGTGATGTCCTCCTTCATGATTTTATAATGGGGCACGAAGGCCCTCACCAGACGCTGGCACTGTACTCTTTGATTTCCCACCCTCCAGAACTCTGCGTTAAATACATTTCTTTTCTTTATAAATCACCTAACCTGTGGTATTCTGTTACAGCAGCAGAAAATGGACTGAGACACCCTGATATAAATTCACTTTAAGAAAAAAGGATTAGGCCCATGTGTTAGAAGAACCTGGGGACTCCTCTGAGAGGATCAGAACCGCTAAGGACTTCCCGCACTGGCTCCACGGTCTGACCTAGACCTTGATCTGCTGGCTCGGCGGGGCTGTTTTGGCAGCAGGGATGGGGTCTGTTCCAGTCCTCCGGGCCCATCACTCGCTGGCTCGGGGATCTTGGGAAAGACTTGATCTTCTCCGGGCATCTGTTTCTTCATCTGCACCCAGAGCTGCTAGGAAGATGAATGGACTAGGGCATGCAAAATATGCCTGATGAGCTTTGAGAACTACCGCTGGCCTGGGAGAAATTTCAGCTGCATTATTTATGTGTATTTCTTCTTATTTAATCTTCTGAGGGACAAAGAGAACATTTTAAAAAATGCATTCTTTACTAAATGATCAGCAAACAACTGCAAGGTGCCAGGCTTTCTGCTAGGTGTCAGAAACATATGAATTATAGCAGACTCTATCACAGAATGTCCTGGAGCCATGGCAGGGGCTGGGGTATAAATGAGGAACAGCCAGGGAGCCAGGTCCACCATAGGGGAGAGTACAAGTGCCTACAGGGCTCTTGACCTTCATTGTGCTCTGGACCAGTGGGTGGTCTAGTGAAGTGTGGAACTCTTTTTTAGAACAATGCTTTTAAAAGCATAAGATTATGAAAGAACTCCATTACATCAAAATGTAATGAATTCTATTGAGACATTTTGAAAAATGAATTTGTAGCCGGTTGCGGTGGCTCATGCATGTAATCCCAGAACTTTGGGAGGCCAAGGCAGGTGGATCTTGAGGTCAGAAGTTCAAGACCAGTCTGGCCAACATGGTGAAACCCTGTCTCTACTAAAATACAAAAGTTAGCCAGGCACTGTGGCAGGCACCTGTAATCCCAGCTACTTGGGAGGTTGAGGCAGGAGAATTGCTTGAACCTGGGCAACAGAGGTTGCAGTGAGCCGAGATCACACCACTGCACTCCAGCCTAGGAGATAGAGTGAGACTCTGTCTCAAAAAAAAAAAAAAAAAGAAAAAAACCAGGCTGGGCGCAGTGGCTCATGCCTGTAATCTCAGCACTTTGGGAGGCCGAGGCAGTTGGGAGTTTGAGACCAGCCTGAGCAACATGGAGAAACCCCAACTCTAAAAACAACAAAAAAAACCCAAGAAAAATGAATTTGTAATTTAATAATAGGTATGCTATTCAATTAACACAGTAAATAAGATGTAGAGCAGGTTTAGAAAATACTGCATTTTATTTCTTCTTTTTCTTGTCCCTTTCTATCTTCTTTCCTTCAGGGATTCCAAATACATGTATATTAGGCTGCCTGATGTTGTCCCACAGCTCACTGATGCTGTTCACTGTTTTCTTTCTGTGGGTTTTTTTCTTTCCTATGACTTTTCTCTCCGTGAGCTTCAGTTTGGTTAGTTTCTCTTACTGTATCTTCAACCTCACTAATCTCTTCTGTTACAGTGTTGAATCTACTGTTAGTCCCACCCAGTATGTTTTTCATTGCAGATGTATTTATTTTCTCTAGAAATTTGATTTGAGTCATTTTTATATCTTCCATGTTTCTCCATAACGTCTCATGCTTTCCTCTACTGTTTAGACATATATTTTCAATAGCTGTTTAATATTTTCATCTACTAATTCTGTCATCTATATCTACTACTATTACATAAATTTTCTCCTCATTATGGATATTTTTCTGCTTATTTGCATAGTTAAAACTTTAAAATTATTTATTTATTTATTGAGATGGAGTCTTGCTTTGTCACCCAGGCTGGAGTGCAGTGGCATGATCTTGACTCACTGCAACCTCTGCCTTCTGGGTTCAAGAAATTCCCTGCCTCAGCCTCCCAAGTAGCTGGAATTACAGGCGCCCACCATCATGCTTGGTTAATTTTTGCACTTTTAGGAGAGACAGGGTTTTAGCATCTTGGCCAGGCTGGTCTTGAACTCCTGATCTTGTGATCCACCCATCTCAGCCTCCCAAAGTGCTGGGATTAAAGGCATGAACTATCATGCCCAGCCTAAAAAAAATTTGCTTTTAAATTGGTTTATTATTATTATTATTTTGAGACAGAGTTTCGCTCTTGTTGCCCAGGCTGGAGTGCAATGTTGTGATCTCAGCTCGCTACAACCTCCGTCTCCCAGGTTCTGGTGATTCTCCTGTCTCAGCCTCCTGAGTAGCTGGGATTACACGCATGCACCACCACGCCCAGCTAATTTTGTATTTTTAGTAGAGACAAGGTTTTTCCATGTTGGTCAGGCTGCTCTCGAACTCCTGACCTCAGATGATCCACCCGCCTCAGCCTCCCAAAGTGCTGGGATTACAGGCGTGAGCCACCACGCCCGGCCAGTTTATTATTTTTTTAGAGGCAGGGTTTTGCTCTGTTACCTGGGCTAGAGTGCAGTGAAATGATCACAGGTAACTGCAGCCTCAAACTGCTGGGCTCGAGCCATCACAAAGCACTAGGATTATAGGCGTGAGTCACAGCTTCCAGCACATAACTGGAACTCTTTGATTGGATGTCGACATTGTGAATTTGACATTGTTGGGTGCTAGATTTATTTATTTTGTATTCTTTTAAATTTTTTTTTTTTTTTAGAGACGGGGTCTCCCTATGTTGTCCAGGCTGGAGTGCAGTGGCTATTCACAGGCATGACCCCACTACTGATCAGCACAGGAGTTTTGACCTGCTCCATTTCTGACCTGGGCTGGTTCACCCCTCCTTAGGCAACCTGGTGGTCCCCTGCTCCCGGGAGGTCACCATATTGATGCTGAACTTAGTGCGGACACCTGATGGGCATAGCGCACTGCAGCCCAGAACTCCTGGACTCAAGTGATCCTCCAGCCTCAGCCTCCGGAGTAGCTGGGACTACAAGCATGCGCCGCCGTGCCCGGCTCTTTTAAATATTTTTGAGCCTTGCTCTGGTATACAGTTAATGAGAAACAATTCAGTCCTGTTGATCAAAGATCAGCAAGTGGGCCAGGTAAGATGGCTCATGCCTGTAATCCCAGCACTTTGGGAGGTTGAGGTGGGCAGATCACCTGAAGTCAGGAGTTCGAGACCAGCCTGGCCAACATGGTGAAACCCCATCTCTACTAAATAAATAAAAAAGTGGGCTTCTGTAGTCCCAGCTACTAGCTACTTGGGAGGCTGAGGCAGGAGAATGGCTTGAACTCGGGAGGCAGAGGTTGCAGTGAGCCGAGATCACACCACTGCAGTCCAGCCTGGGCAACGGAGTGAAACTCCACCTCAAAAAAAAAAAAGTCAGCAAGCTATAGCCAATAGGCCAAATCTGCCCCCTGCCCACCACTGTTTTTGGATGGCTCATGAGGTAAGAATGCTTTTTGCATTTTTAAGTGGTTGAAAGTATCAAAAGAATACTATTTTGTAGAAGGTGAAAATTAAAAAGTATTCAGTCTACAAATAACGCTTTACGGAACATAGCCACTCTTATGCATTTACATATTGTCGTCATTTCATGCTACAAGGGCAGAGTCCAGTTGCTGCAACAGAGACTGTATGTCCTGGAAAGGTGAGAATATTCACTCTCTGGCCCTTCACATATAGTTCCGCTATCCCTGCTTTGGATGCGTATCTTTTTTTTTTTGAGACAGAATTTTGCTCTTGTTGCCCAAACTAGAGTGTAATGGCGTGATCTTGGCTTACTGCAACTTCCGCCTCCCAGGTTCAAGCCATTCTCCTGCCTCAGCCTTCCAAGTAGCTGGGATGACAAGCATGTGACACCACGCCCGGCTAATTTTGTATTTTTAGTGAAGACAGGGTTTCTCCATGTTGGTTGGGCTGGTCTTGAACTCCTGACCTTAGGTGATCCGCTCGCCTTGGCCTCAAAACATGCTGGGATTACAGTCGTAAGCCACCACGTCTGGCCTGAAGGCGTATCTTTAAGCACTGTTAAGCAGTACGAGAGCATCCTTTAGTCTAGGGCCACTTTTCCACTCCACCTGATTCCTCATCAATTATGAGGCTTTCTACTCTAGGTTGGTGGAAGAAGGAACTATTCTTGGGTCTGTGTGAGCTCCAGTTTTTGTTACCTCTCCTCCTCTGTGGTTCTTGAGACAGCGTCTCACTGTGTGGCCCAGACTGGAGTACAGTGGTACGATCTTGGCTCACTGCAGCCTCCACCTCCCAGGTTCAAGCGATTCTCTTGCCTCAGCTTCCCAAGTAGCTAAGATTACAGACATGTGCCAACACGCCCAGCTAATTTTTGTATTTTTAGTAAAGATGGGGTTTCACCATGTTGGCCAGGCTGGTCTTGAACTCCCAACCTCAGGTGATCCGCCCGCCTCGGCCTCCAAAGTGCTTGGATTACAGGCGTGAGCCACTACGCCCAGCCGACATCTGGATTTTTAGTTGTTAGAGGTGGGAGGATCAATCCAATCTCTGTTCGTCTGTAATTGCAAGAAATCAACTAAGTAATGCATTTTATAAGAAGTGAGGATAAATTTATCTCTATAGCAACAGTAATATAATTTGAAAATATGGCTTTTTTTCTTCTTTTTTTTTGAGATGAAACCTTGCTCTGTCGCCCAGGCTGGAGAGCAGTGGCATGATCTTAACCTCCTCATCCCGGGTTCAAGTGATTCTCCTGCCTCAGCATCCCGAGTAGCTGGGACTACAGGTGCACCACCATGCCCAGCTAATTTTTTTTTTTTTTTGAGACAGAGTCTCACTCTGCCACCAGGCACCAGGCTGGAGTGCAGTGGCGATCTCGGCTCACTGCAACCTTCACCTCCCAGGTTCAAGCAATTCTCCTGCCTCAGCATCCCAGGTAGCTGGGACTACAGACGCACGCCACCACGCTCAGCTAATTTTTTTTGTATTTTTAGTAGAGACGGGGTTTCACCATGTTGGTCAGGATGATCGCGATCTCTTGACCTTGTGATCTGCCCACCTCGGCCTCCGAAAGTGCTGGGATTACAGGCTTGTGCCACAGCGCCCGGCCTAATTTTTGTATTTTTAGTAGAGACAGGATTTCACCATATTGACCAGGCTGATCTTGAACTCCTGACCTCGTGATCCTCCTGCCTAGGCCTCCCAAAGTGCTGGCATTATAGGCCTGAGCCACCATATCTGGCCTATTTATCACTTTTGTTAGTGATAAAGTTACAAGTACTGCTAATTCTATTGGAGTTCATTGCCTACATTCAGAATTGTGGGAGATGCTAAATTCCAATTACAGGTTAGTAAAGAAACAAGTTTTTCCCCACATCAGTTTATAAACTTCCTGAATTTTATCCATAGTTCCTTGAGAGTCGACCCGGGTCCCTGCATGAGATCCTTTATGCTAAGTTTTCCTTCTTCTGAGTCTCAAAAACTGTTTAATTGGCATTTTCATGGTATAGTTAGTTGTGTTGTGGCATATTCCTGACATAGTCCCATATTTTCTTTTTTTTGAGTCTCGTTCTGTCGCCCAGGCTGGAGTGCAGTGGCACGATCTCAGCTCACTGCAACCTCTGCCTCCCGGGTTCAAGTAATTCTCCTGCCTCAGCCTCCTGAGTAGCTGGGATTACAGGTGTGTGCTACCACTCCCAGCTAATTTTTGTATTTTTAGTAGAGACAGGGTTTCACCAAGTTGGCCAGGCTGGTCTCGATCTCCTGACCTCAAGTGATCCGCCTGCCTAAGCCTCCCAAAGTGCTGGGATTGCAGGCGTGAGCCATTGCACTGGGCCAAAGTCCCATATTTTCTATAAAAGAAGCCTGAGTTTTTTTTCTCTGTGGGGAAAATCATCTCAGTTCTTTTCAGCATAGCATCCAAGTTTTACCATCCCTAAATAGCCTTGTTTATGCTGTTCTCTGGACGAATCAGTGTCTTCACATTCTTTGTGAACTGCAGTCACCAGAACTGGCCTAAAAACTCACCTCTGAGCCTCAGGCAGCGCCTCGTGGCCGTCTTCCTGATGGCACAGCAGCCTTTTCCATACATTCCAGCAGCATGCGGAGTCGTTTCTTAACAGCACTGCTCTTCTGGGTTTGTGTCGTTTATGACAAAAAGTGATTCTTGAGTTGCTTCCTTTCATAATTTTATACTGCTTTTTGTTTCTGTTTTAAAACCAATTCTGTATTTGTTCAGTAAAAAGCAAGAAATCCTGGCCAGGTGCGGTGGCTCACACCTGTAATCCCATCACTTTGGGGAGCTGAAGCAGATTGGATCGCTTGAGCCTAGAAGCTCGAGATCAGCCAGGGCAACTCAACGCAATCCCAGCTCTACAAAAACAAACAGATAAACAAAATAGCTGGGCGTGGTGGCACACACCCGCAGTCCCAGCTACTGCGGAGGCTGAGGTAGGAATATTGTTTAAGCCTGGGAGGCTGCAGTGAGCCAGAATCACACCACTGCACTCCAGCCTGGGCAACAGAGCGAGACCCCGTCTCAATTTAAAAAAAAAAAAAAAAAGGCTGGGCTTGGTGGCTCACTCCTGTAATCCCAGCACTTTGGGAGGCCAAGGCGGGTGGATCATGAGGTCAGGAGTTCGAGACCAGCCCAGGCAACACAGTGAAACCCCCGTCTCTACTAAAATACAAAAACTTACCTGGGCATAGTGGCGGATGCCTGTAATCCCAACTACTTGGGAGGCTGAGGCAGGAGAATCACTTGAACCCTGGAGGCGGAGGTTGCAGTGAGCCAAGATTGTGCCATTGCACTCCATCCTGGGTGACACAGTGAGACTCTGTCTCAAAAAAAAAAAAAAACTAACTAACAGTACTAGATTCAATGAGATTTGGTGAATTTAGAGTTGTGCGAGCTGGACCACAATCCAATGTCCCTTACCCTCAGAGGGCCCCCCGTGCATTTCCTCTCCTTTGCCACCCAACAGCAGGCCGCCACTAATCTTTTGGCTCCTCTAGATTTGGCTTTTCTGAACATTTCGTGTGAGAGGATTCATAGCTTATGTGATCTCTGTGACTGGCTTCTTTCACTGAGCCTGTGTTCCACGTCAGCATGCGCTTCACTCCTACTCACAGAAACAGAGTAGGAGGGAGGTTTCCAGGGCCGGGTAGGGAAATGCACAGACATGGGTCGAAGGCTACAAACTTACAGTTATCAGCTGACCTAATGTACAGCATGGTGACCACAGTTAATCCTAAAGTGCTGTACACTTGAAATTTACCAAGAGAGTAGATCCTAAATACTCTCAACACAACACACACACACAAACACACACACACACACACGTACAGTTTTTTTTTTTCCGAGACAGAGTTTTGCTTTTGCTCTGTCACCCAGGCTGGAGTGCAGTGGCACGATCTCAGCTCACTGCAACCTCCACCTCCCATGTTCAAGTGATTCCCTTGCCTCAGCCTCTTGACTGGCTGGGACTACAGCCACATGCCACCATGCTTGGCTATTTTTTTGTATTTTAGTAGAGACAGGGTTTTACCGTGTTGCCCAGGCTGGTCTCAAACTCCTGAGCTCAGGCAATCCGCCTGCTTTGGCCTCCCAAAGTGCTGGGATTACAGGCATGAGCCCCCGCGCCCAGCCTATTATTTTTTTTGAGACAGAGTCTTCTCCTGTCACCCAGGCTGGAGTGCAGTGCCATGATCTCAGCTCACTGCAACCTCTGCCTCCTGGGTTCAAATGATCCTCCTGCCTTAGCCTCCCAAGTAGCTGGGATGACAGGCACGTGCTACCATGCTCAGCTAATTTTATAGTTTTAGTAGAGATGGGGTTTCACCATGTTGGCCTCAAACTCCTGACCTCAGGTGATTCACCTGTCTTGGAGTCCCAAAGTG
The DNA here is from genome assembly GCA_004027715.1 of Plecturocebus donacophilus. Lineage (NCBI taxonomy): Eukaryota > Metazoa > Chordata > Mammalia > Primates > Pitheciidae > Plecturocebus > Plecturocebus donacophilus. The sequence continues at coordinate 30,704 of PVKP010011668.1, read as the reverse complement.
CTGGGATTACAGGTGTGAGCCACCATGCCCGGCCTGAACTTTTATACAGAAGTCTTTGTATGAACATATTTTTAATTCTCTTGGGTAGATATCTAGGAATGGAATTACTGGGTTTTGCATTGACATTTATTTTTAAAAAGCCAAACAGTTTTCAAAGTGGCTGCATCAACTTGCATTTCCACCAGCAACGTAAAAGCATTCCTGTTGCCTTCAGTTTTACCTGCCTTGTTTTCAGAACAGTCATCCTTCCTCCACAAATCTGACACAAGCTAGAAGGCACATTTCCAAAACATAATAACCTTCATACAGCTGGGTAATCTACCCACATGAGTCACCCCACCCCGTCTCCAATCAGAAGGTTCCCGACTTTATTTTTATTTTTTAAAATTTTATTTATTTATTGTGAGACGAAGTCTCACTGTGTCACTCAGGCTGGAGTGCAGTGGCGCGATCTCGGCTCACTGCAACCTCCACCTCCCAGGTTCAAGCAACTCTCCTGCCCCAGCCTCCTGAGTAGCTGGGAATACAGGCACCCGCCATCATGCCCGGGTAATTTTTGCATTTTTGTAGAGACGGGGTTTCATCATGTTGGCCAGGCTGGTCTTGAAATCCTGACCTCAGGAGATCCTCCTGCCTTGGCCTCCCAAAGTGCTGGGATTACAGGAGTGAGCCACCACACCCAGCTGGAATCTTACAGCTTTTAAAGAAACTTAGGAAGATGTCCAAGCCTTTTAGTGTACGTGGAAAATCTGAGACCTGGGGTAGGGAAGTGACTTGCTCAATGTCACTTGTATGTGCTAGTCAGGGACACGGAGAGTTAGTTCCCTTCCTGGAAGAAACTTTGCCTAAAGAGAGGGGGTGTTGGAACAGCAGGAAAAGAGGGGAGTGTTGCAGAAAGGAAAGGGGCTGCCCTGCGGTAAAATCCTGAATGCCAGGCTTGGACATCATTCTGTAGGAAAGGAAGGCTTTTGGATAGAACGTGAAATTACCCAAGCAGTATTCTAGTAGGTTAATATGAGAGGGGCAAGATTTGAGTCAGGAGGCCAACTGGGAGCTGGTGAATAGTCTTAGTGCGAAGCGAGGAGGGACCGCCTGGATTTGGAGGCGCTGGCAGAAAGAAGAAGGAAAGAAAACGGAGGATCCCCCTGCTATGCTCAATTCGTGGGTAACTGGAGTCTGCGAACCTGGGAAATGGTCTCAGTAACAGCAATAAGGACGGTGAGCGAGAAGTGCGGCTCTGCTGATCCCACACGTGCCCTCCACGGCCCTGGGGCAAAGAGCCTCGCGGGGCGGAGTGCTTCCGCTCACGCACTGTCCCATTCCAAACGGGCCTGACTGTGCACGAGTGTGCAACCCTGGGCAAATGACTTGAGGACTCTAAGCCTCGGTTTCCTCATTTGTACAATGGGAGTAATAACAACGAGGGTTCAGGAGGATTAGCTTAGGGGAGACACTTAAGGGACTCAGACCTGTGCCTGGGGCACAGCAAGCAGTCAGTTCACACCTGCCTTGGTTCCTCTCAGTTCTGTAATTTATCTCTGTCTTCACATCAAACCTCAGTCGGGGCGCATCCAGCTCAAAGCAGCACTCCTCTGAGACAGACGCTGCCTGCTTCAGGCTGGACACTCCGTGTTTGAAGTTTTATATAAGGTGAGAGAGAAATTATCTCTTGGAGTTTGTAATAACGTTTTACTTATTTATTTATTTTGAGGCGGAGTCCCGCTCTGTGCCCAGGCTGGAGTGCAATGGCGCCACCTTGGCTCACTGTAACCTCTGAACCTCCCGGGTTCAAGCGATTCTCCTGCCTCAGCCTCCCGAGTAGCTGGGATTACAGGCACACACCTCCATGCCTGGCTAATTTTTTTGTACTTTTAGTAGAGAAGGGGTTCCCCCATGTTGGCCAGGCTGGTCTGGAACTCCCAACCTCAGATTATCTGCTTGCCTCGGCCTCCCAAAATGCTGAGAGTACAGGCGTAAGCCACCATGTCCGGCCATGTGGTAATGTTTTAAATGTGCTTCAAAAAAACTAAGACACAATCATCCTAGTCTTAAATCAGTCATATCTGAAAAGTTATTTAGCTACAATTGCTACAATGTCTCGTGCAGTTTTCAAATGCCACTCATGTGGCCTTGGGGTAATCTCAGATAGGACTCTGGGATTGTCCTAGGAAAAGAAGAGCTGGAACTCCGACCTCCTCTTTGACTAGAACTGCTCCCCTTTAAACTATCTTATATATTGGGTTACTTAAGAAGATGAATGTAACTTTACTTGCAGAAAAAGTTCCATTAAAAAAAACTCTTATAACAGAAACTTAATAAATATGCCAGATTGGTCCAGGTGTGGTGGCTCACACCTGTAATCCCAGCTACTCAGGAGGCTGAGTCAGTAGAATTACTTGAACCCAGGAGGTGAAGGTTGCAGCGAGCTGAGATTTCGCCACTGCACTCCAGCCTGGTGACAGTGCGAGACACCATCTCAAAAATTAATTAATTAATTAAAAAAGGAAAAGCTACTAATATGCCACATTGACACTAACAATCACTAGACAAATTTTTGAGGCATAATTTCTGAAGGCTAAAGAAGGGAAAAATTTCAGAGGATATAAATATCATACTTTTCAAAAGTGAAATACTGTTATTTTGCATTTTTCTAACTGGTATTGGTATCCATACAAATATTCCAGAATTCTCTTTAGAAAGAGTTGGGGAAAATGCAGACCTAATCTTGGGAAGCATTTCATGCTTACCCCTATCTGTTTAGTAAGCAAACTATTTCACAAAAAAACCACATTCCATGAAAAGTATGTTTGTTGTGGCTTAAACACAATCATTTCCTCTGTAAAGTCTGATTCAGGTAAAGCATCTTAGGAAATTCAAAAGCACTTAGTTTGTACACAAGTGAATGTCATACTACTTTCTGAATTCCATAAAAGTACTTTCAAAATTCATTCTACCATGTTAGACTATGCTTTTAAACCCAAATATATGTTGTTATATAGTGGCTTTTACTGCCCAGTAGATGTCAAATTCAGTTATTTCTTGCATTTAAAAAAATTTAATTTCTTTTTTTTTTTTTTTTTTGAGACAGTCTCACTCTGTTGCCCAGGTTGGAGTGCAGCAATGCAATCTTGGCTCACCGCAACCTCCGCCTCCCAGGTTCAAGTGAATCTTGTCTCTCAGCTTCATGGGTAGTTGATTACAGATGTACGTCACTGTGCCCAGATAATTTTTTTGTACTTTTGGTAGAGATGGGGTTTTACCATGTTGGCTAGTGATATGGCTTGGCTGTGTCCCCACCCAAATCTCATCTTGAATTGTAACTGTCCCAATTCCCACGTGTTGTGGGAAGAACCTGGTGGGTGATGATTGAATTATGGGGGCAGGTTTTTCCTGTGCTGTTCTCGTGATAGTGAATCACGAGATCTGATGGTTTTAAAAATGGAGTTTCCCTGCACAAGCTCTCGTTTTGCCTGCTGCCATCCATGTAAGACGTGCCTTGTCCCTCCTTGCCTTCCTCCATGATTGTGAGGCCTCTGCAGCCATCTGGAACTGTAAGTCCGTACAACCACTTTCTTTTGTAAATTGCCCAGTCTCGGGTATGTCTTTACCAGCAGCATGAAAATGGACTAATACAGTAAATTGGTCCCAGTAGAGTGCGGTGCTGCTGGAAAGATACCTGCAAATGTGGAAGTGACTTTGGAACTGGGTAACAGGAAGAGATTGGAACAGTTTGGAGGGCTCAGACAAAGAAAAATATGGGAAAGTTTGGAACTCCCTAGAGGCTTGTTGATAATGATATGGACAATGAAATCCAGGCTGAGGTGGTCTCAGATAGAAATGAGGAACTTTTCAGGAACAGGAGCAAAGGCGACTCTTGTTACATTTTAGCAAAGAGACTAGTGACATTTTGTCTCTGCCCTAGAGATCTGTGGAACTTTGAACTTGAGAGAGATGATTTAGGGTATCTGGTGGAAGAAATTTCTAAGCAGCAAAGCAAAGGTGACTTGGGTGCTGTTAAAGGCATTCAGTTTTAGAAGGGAAAGAGAGCATAAAAGTTTGGAAAATTTGCAGCCTGACAATGGAATAGAAAAGAAAATCCTATTTTCTGAGGAGAAATTAAAGCCAGCTGCAGAAATTTGCATAAGTAACGAGGAGCCAAATGTTAATCACCAAGACAATGGGGAAAATGTCTCCAGGCCATGTCAGAGACCTTTGGGGCAGAGCCTCCTGTCACAGGCCCAGAGGTTTAGGAGGAAAAAAATGGTTTCATGGGCTGGGCCCAGGGTTCCTCTGCTGTGTGCAGTCTAGTGACTTGGTGCCCTGCGTCTCCGCCACTCCAGGTGTGACTAAAAGGGCCAAGGTACAGATTGGCCTGTTGTTTCAGAGGGTGGAAACCCCAAGCCTTGGCAGCTTCCATGTATGGCGGGCCTGCAGGTGCACAGAAGTCAAGAATTAAGGTTTGGGAACCTCTGCTTAGATTTCAGAGGATGTATGGAAACACTTGAATGCCCAGGCAGGAGTTTGTTGCAGGGACGGGGCCTTCATGGACAACCTCTGCTAGGGCAGTGTGAAAGGGAAATGTGGGGTTGGAGTCCCCACACAGAGTCCCTGCTGGGGCACTGCCTAGTGGAGCTGTAAGAAGAGGGCCACCATCCTCCAGACCCCAGAATGGTGGCACCATGTGCCTGGAAAAGCTGCAAACACTCAACATCAGCCCACAAAAGCAGCCAGAAGGGGGCTACACTCTGCAAAGCCACAGGGGTGGAGCTGCCCAAGGCCATGGGAGCCTACCTCTTGTATCATTGTGACCTGGATGTAAGACATGAAGTCAAAGGAAGTCATTTTGGAGCTTTAAAATTTGACTTCCCCACTGGATTTCAGACTTGTATACGTCCTGTAGCCCCTTTGTTTTGGTCAATTTCTCCCATTTGGAATGGCCGTATTTACTCAATACCTGTACCGTCATTGTATTTAGGAAGTAACTAGCTTGCTTCTGGTTTTACAGATTCATAGGCAGAAGGGACTTGCCTTGTCTCAAATGAGACTTTGGACTGTGGACTTTTGAGTTAATGCTGAAATGACTTAAGACTTTGGGGGACTGCTGAGAAGGCATGATTGGTTTTGAAATGTGTGGACATGAAATTTAGGAGGGGCCAGGGGCGGAATGATATGGTTTGGCTGTGTCCCCACCCAAATCTTACCTTGAATTATAACTCCCACAGTTCTCACATGCCGTGGGAGGAACCCAGTGGGAGGTGATTAAATTATAGAGGTGGGTCTTTTTTTTTTTTTTTTTTAGGTAGAGTCTCGCTCTGTTGCCCAGCCTGGAGTGCAGTGGCACAATCTCAGCTCACTGCAACCTCTGCCTCCCAGGTTCAAGCAATTCTCATACCTCAGCCTCCTGAGTAGCTGGGATTACAGGATCACACCAAGGTTAATTTTTGTATTTTTAGTAGAGATGGGTTTCACCATGTTGGCCAGGCTGTCTCGAATTCCTGACCTCATGATCTGCCCGTCTCAGCCACCCAAAGTGCTGGGATTACAGGCATGAGCCATTGCACCTGGCCAAGTTTTATATTTTTAGCTAAGACAGGGTTTCTCCATGTTGGCCAAGCTGGTCTTGAACTCCTGACCTCAGATGATCTGCCCACCTTGGCCTACCAAAATGCTGAAATTACAGATAGATGTGAGCCACTGCACATGGCCTTCTTTCTTTCTTTTTTTTTTTTTTTTTGAGATGGAGTCTGCTCTGTTGTCCAGGTTGGAGTACAGTGGCGTGGTCTCGGCTCACTGCAACCTCTACCTCCCGGGTTCAAGTGATTCTCCTGCCTCAGCCTCCAGAGTAGCTGAGACTACAGGCATGCGCCACCATGCCCGGCTAATTTCTGTACCGTGCTGGTCAGGTTGGTCTCGAACTCCTGACCTCATAATTATTAAAAACGCATGCTATGAATGAAGAGAACCCCCAAACAGACTTCGTGTGAGCAACATGGCTCTTTATTCACCTGGGTGCCGGTGGGCTGAGGCCGAAAAGGGTGTTAGCAAAGGGCAGTGGGACAGGAGTTGGTTTTATAGGTTTGGGGTGGGACGTGGAAAGTTACAGAGTAAGATCAGTTACAGCGGTGGGGGAGGGGCAAGGAGTGTACATTACCGTAAGTTCAGTTACAGTGGCGGGAGGGATAAGAGTAGCTAAGATGGCAGGGTGGGGTGAGGAGGATTCACATTATCATAATAACAGTTAAGATGACAGGGTGGGGTGAAGGGGAAGCTCTGCCAGGCAATCAGGGATAATGGCAAACACAGGGGGGACAGGGTGGGGGTGATCATCCGAGGCAGGCCTCCCAAAGTGCTGGGATTACAGGCATGAGCCACCACGAGGTGCCTCTATTTGAATAGGGATGGGGACTTGCCATTTTGCCCAGGATGGTCTCAAACTCCTGGGCTTAAGTGATCCTCCTGCCTAGGCCTCCATTTTAATTAGAATTTTTTTGTACATGGACACACACACACACACACACACGTTATTTACAAAAGCTTTGGTTTCTAAATGTGGGCTTTGAATATATTTTCAGATTCTAAATTAAGTCAATAGAGAGGAGGAGAGTATGGAATTAAAGTGGAGATTTTAGAACTGGGCTCTCCAGATTCTGCTCCCAGTTCGGCCATCTACAGCTCTATGACTTTCCATGGGTGGCTTCGCTTCTCTGTGCCTAGTTTTCCTTATCTGTAAGAACCGTACCCCTCTCGCTAGGCTATGAAGATTATAGGAGTTAATATATATGTAAAGCACTTAGAATAGCACCTGGTATACAGTAAGTACTCAATAAATGTTAGCTATTATTGGCTATTCTTGGTTTTCCAGTGTCACCAGGGTATGCTTCATTTGGTTTAATTAAATAGTAAGCTTGATAAAAGGTTGCTAATGGAAACAATAGATTGATGCTTATCACACAATTAGAATGTAATTGAAGACATTCAACTTAAAGACCCTGCTGGTGTAAGTCCATAGATTCTCAGGGGTCATAGGACATTAGAGAGCATCTTGTTAAACACCTTCATTTTATGCCCAGGGTGATGAAGTCACTTGCAGCCAGCCATCCAGAAAAATAGAAAGCAGCTGGAATGTAGTTACTGTTGATGATAGTTTAGGCTCTTAGAGGGCTGCAGCAGTGTTCCATTATAGGCGTCAATCATCACTGCAATGCACTGATAAGCCAGTCACTGGAGCATTCTATTCCATTCAGAATGACACTAAAAGCATTTATATGTTTGGAACTGTCAATATACAATGTAAATACAGGAAAGTAAACTGGCTTTGCTTTATAACCCAATGCTATTATTTACTATACTCATAGAAAATGCTTTGTAATAGGGGCGTTTCTCTATGTTTTAATTTCAAATATCACTTGAAAGACATCCTTTTTTTTTAGATAGAGTCTTGCTCTGTCGCCCAGGCTGGAGTCTAGTGGTGTGATCTCGGCTCACTGTAACCCCTACTTTCTGGATTCAACTGATTCTCCTGCCTTAGACTCCCAAGTAGCTAGGATTACAGGTGTGCACCATCCCATGTGGCTGATTTTTGTATTTTTCGTAGAGATGGAGTTTCACTATGCTGCCCAGGCTGGTCTTGAACTCCTGACCTCAAGTGATCTGGCCACCTTGGCTTCCCAAAGTGCTGGGATTAAAGGTATGAGCCAACACACTGGGCTGAAAGACATTCTTTAGTCAAAACTATTATAAAAATCAGTCTGATGTCCTCGACATGGCAATGCCTGCACCTCTGGAATAATCCATACATTATTGGAGGATGTGCAGGCAGGACACTGCAGATGATCAAAGTTTTATTCAACATTATAGAACACTTAAAAATAATATGCTTGCATTTCTGTTGTGTTGTGAAAACTTAGAAAAATGTTTTCAAGCACACATAAAAGCATCCAGTTTTACCCCAAACAAGTATGCGCTGCAGCCAGTCCCTAACTGCTGGGTTCAGCACTGCTCTCAACAGATGGCTGGGGTAGGAGGTAGGCTGTGGATGCACTGCGGGCAGGTGGCTTTCCTATTCGGAATGACGATGTCTCTTCTTGTTATGGTTCTCAATCGCCCTTCTAAGTGCTTCATCCTGGACAAGATCTGACATTCTCATATCCGTGTGGCTACAGCCAATTTTAGGGCAACTGTGAGGGAGAAAGAACAAGTCAGTCCCCTTTACTGTCTTAAGCAGAAACTTCTTTTATACTCAAGTATTTAAGTGAGGCATTTTACCAAAAAAGGAAAAAACGTTAAAAATCAGGACCAAAGTGTGCTGCGGACACAAGCAATACCAATACGTGAGTAGTGCCTATCTCATCATGGAGCTAAATTTCTTTCTTTCTTTCTTTTTGAGAATGAGTCTACTCCATCGCCAGGCTGGAGTGCAGTGGCTTGATCTCGGCTCACTGCAGCCTCCACCTCCCAGGTTCAAGCAATTCTTGTGCCTCAGCCTCCTGAGTAGCTAGGACTCCGGCTAATTTTTGTATTTTTAGTAGAGATGGGGTTTCACCATATTGGCTGGGCTTGTCTCGAACTCCTGACCTTGTGATCCACCCGCCTTGGCCTCCCAAAGTGCTGGGATTACAGGCATGAGCCACTGTGCCCGGCAATTTTGTGTATTTTTAGTAGAGATGGGGTTTAACCATGTTGGCTAGGCTGGTCTCGAACTCCTGACTTCAAGTAGTCCACCTGCCTCGGCCTCCCAAAGGCTGGGAGTTACAGGTGTGAGCCACCGTGCCCAGACTTGGATTTTATTTTAAATATGAAGATAAAACGCTGGAAGGTTTTGAGATGGGGGAGGGGTTTCGTTTGGTTGACATCTGGAAAATGTTTCTCTGGCTGCTTATAGAGAACACAAAGCAGGGAGGTAAGAGAGGGGCAGGGAAAATAGTGTGGAGGATCCTGCAGGTGCAGGAGAGAGAGGAGGGCAGCTCCGCCGAGGGTGGTAAGGCAATCAGCTTCAGGACATGCTTGACTGTAGAACCCATAGGACTGGCCGATGGAGCTGCCGTGGAGCGTAAGGGAAAGGGAAGGGGCGAGCTTCCTCTGGGCAGATCAGTGATGGGTACTGCCATTTATCATGATGGAAAATGACGGGGCGAAACAGGCTGCAGCACAGAACCACAGTCCTGGTTGGTATCTGTTTCCTCTGGAATGGATGCCCAGTAGCTCTCCAGAATAGAGGATGAGTGGGCCACTGGGACTCAGTGGAAAGGCTGCGGCTGAAGAAATCAGCGTGAGTCACCCAGAAAGGGGTGGAACTTAAGCCACGGCTCTGCTCAGATGTGGTCTTATCTGAAGGCTGTGGTCTGGATGAAGTCACCTGATTCCTTCTCAAAGAATTTGGTTCTCAAAGTGAATCAAATTTTGGTAGATTTAGAGGCCCAGTGTTTGGAGTCAAGCTAACCTAGGTCTGAATTTTCTCTCTACCACCTACTTGCTAGTTATGAGACCACAGGCAATTCACGTAACCTTCTTTCTTTGTTTTGAGATGGAGTCTTGCTCTGTCGCCCAGGCTGGAGTGCAATAGCCTGATCTCGACTCACTGCAACCTCTGCCTGCTGGGTTCAAGCGATTCTCCTCCCTCGGCCTCCTAAGTAGCTGGGATTACAGGCACATGCTACCACGCCTGGCTAATTTTTGTATTTTTAATAGAGATGGGGGTTTCACCATGTTGGTCAGGCTGGTCTTGAACTCCTGACCTCATGATCTGCCCACTTTGGTCTCCCAAAGTGCTGGGATTACAGATGTGAGCCACTGCGCCCGGCCCCACGTAACCTTCTTGAGCCTCTCTTTCCTCTGATTTAAAATGGGGAGAGAACCCCTCTTTCCCAGGGTGACAGGCAACACAGTGCTCAGTAATGTTCATTTCCTTCCTGATCCCCTGTGACTACCATTTGTTCCCTCATCATCATTCTTCCAAGAAATTTTAAAGCTCTGGATCTATTTCTATCTTGCATATATCCAATACATGCATGCACCCATTCATGCATTAACTGACTCTTCTAGGGATCAACCCTGTGCTAGGTTCTAAGCATGCAATTGTGAAATACAAATGTAAGTCCAGGTGCAGTGGCTCACGCCTGTAATCCCAGCACTTTGGGAGGCCGAGACGCAGGGATCACGAGGTCAGGAGTTCGAGACCATCCTGGCTAACACGGTAGAACTTGTCTCTGCTAAAAATACAAAAATGTTAGCGGGGCATGGTGACATGGGCCTGTAGTCCCAGCTACTTGGGAGACTGAGGCAGGAGAATCACTTGAACCTGGAAGGTGGAGGTTGCAATGAGCTGAGATTGTGCCACTGCACTCCAGCCTGGGTGACAGAGTGAAACTCCGTCTAAAAAAAAAAAGAGAAAAAAAAAAGGAATACAAATATATGGTTCCTGCCCACATTCAGCTCCGGCCCAGTGATCTGAGACAGCTCTCCGTAAAACACAGTATATTAAGACCAAAAATTTCAAATCAACAGGAAGTAAAAAGAAAAAAAAAAGACCAAAAACAACAAATATGCAGACCATGCTAAAGATGCAAACCAGAAGGAAAGAAATTGCTCATGGGAGATCCAGTTTGTCCAGTGCTGGATCAAGGAGTCTTTACATTAGAAGGGCATCAATCAATGAAATAAATGCTTAGTAACAATATTTATTTTAAAAATATTAAAATATGTCCAGGCACGGCGGCTCACACCTGTAATTTCAGCACTTTGGGAGGCCAAGGTGGGTGGATCATGAGGTCAGGAGTTTGAGACCAGCCTGGCCAACATGGTGAAACGCCATCTTTACTAAAAATACAAAACTTAGCTGGGCATGGTGGCAGGGGCCTGTAATCCCAGCTACTTGGGGAGGCTGAGGCAGAAGAATCGCTTAAACCCTGATGGTAAGGTTGCGGTGAGCTGAGATAGCACCACTGCACTCCAGCCTGGGCAACAGAGCGAGACTGTCTCAAAAAAAAAAGTGCCCTATATACTCAGGTCCAGGATGTGTGAAATCATAATTATAGAAAGACAATTATGTGAAAGAGGCTCAGGGTGATTTAGCCCAGGTATGCATCGTTTTGATGATCTGGCTTTGCATTAGGGCAAGGCTGGAGAGATGCTTTACAGCAGTTTCAAAATCTGTTTTTTTTCCTAGTCCGTCTCCCTATACTGTGAAGTCTCAGAGTGAATTCTTTTTCTTTTCTTTCCTTCTCTCCTTCATTCCTTCCTTCCTTCCTTCCTCTCTCTCTCTCTTTCTGTTTCTCTCTTTGACAGGGTCTCATTGTCACCCAGGCTGAAGTGCAGTGGCACTATCTTGGGTTATGTAACCTCTGCCTCCCAGGCTCAAGCGATCCTCCTACCTCGGCCTTTTGAGTAGTTGGGCCCACAGGTGTGCACCATCATGCCTGGTTAATTTAAAAATAATTTTTGATAGAGTTTCACCGTGTTGCCCAGGCTGGTCCTGAACTCTTGAGCTCAAGTGATCCACTGCCTCAGACTCCCAAAGTGTTGGGATTACAGGCATGAACCACTGCGCCTGGTGAATTATGCCTTTAAGTATAAAAATAAGCAGCTAAGATCATGAAAAGGATATAGACACTTTTATGACTAGAAAAGGCAAGTAACATAACTTTGGCTTCCATGACATTGAAATGGAACCCTAAGTAGGTTGCTGGGATGACCCTCCCTTAATACATCAACCCGGAACATCCACCTGGGACTGCCTGGCCTTGATCTCTCCTGCTCCACTGAGCGAAGGCCTTAACTCTGATCACCAGACAGTGAATAAGCCGTGGATAGGGAAGTGGAGAGTGAGGTGGTGAGGACTTCCTGATGACATCATGGTTTTAGTCAGTGCATGAGAGCAACATGCTGAGAATGTCTGATGGACTTAACCACACACTCAGGGGCAGAGCAGGCGCCCACCTTCATTTCAGTGGGATGGAGTCCAGGGTTAGCCATGTCAAATAACAAGGTCTGAGCTCACAGAGAGGATGGACTCTGGTGGTAGAGGCCTGAACCAAATAGCCCTCTCAGGCTGGGCACGGTGGCTCATGCCTGTAATTCCAGCACTTTGGGAGGCTGAGGTGGATGGATCACGAGGTCAGGGGATTGAGACCATCCTGGCCAACACGATGAAACCCTATCTCTACTAAAAATATAAAAATCAGCTGGGTGTGGTGGCATGTGCCTGTAATCCCAGCTACTTGGGAAGCTCAGGCAGGAGAATCCCTTGAACCCAGGAGGCAGAGGTTGCAGTGAGCTGAGATTGCGCCACTGAACTCCAGCCTGGCGACAGAACAAGACTCCATCTCAAAAAAACAAAAAACAACAAAAACAAACAAACAAAACCAAAAAAAACACAATAACAACAACAAATATCCTTCCCAAAGGGAGCTGGATGGCCTACTGACAGAACTGCAGGCTCAAGAGTGAGAAAGACCTCAGCTTAAACCCCCTGGCTGTGTCACTCTGGGTATGTGACTAAATTCTCTGTGCCTTAGTTTTTCCCTTTAAGAACATGAAGGCAGAGCACAAGGCTGTCATATAAGGCTGAAATAAGCAGGCCGATGTGTGTCAAGGACTGGGGAGTTCACGCCAGGTCCCGCTGTGTGCCAGTCCCTGCCCTGGTCCACAGCTTCCACCGTCAAGAAGCTCGTGGAGAGGAGCCAGCGGCACCGACAATGTTGGCAGGCCATGGGGTGCTCACGACGTCGTGTCCAGCATGAATAAGGGCTCAGGGGAGACTTCCTGGAGGAGAGGCTGAGGCTGGAACCGGGAAGAACCTTGTTTCTCAGTTCATCTCCAATAAACACAAGTTTTTAAAGCAGAAAGAACAAGGGAAGGCCATCATGCCACAGTGCTGAATCAGGGCATGCCCCCCCTGGAGAAACAAGTGTCTCTGTAAGCATTAGGCATTAATCCCACGACATCCTGGTGAGCGAGTTCGGTGTGGCAACACCTGATCTTCAGCTGCTGTATCATCGCTGTGCAGGAGTCAGACCTTCAGGCCTCCGTGGAGCAGCTGGGTCTCCATCTCCAGGCACTACCCGGCCAGAGCATTTCACCGCAGCATGGGGCAAGCGCAAAGGTGACTGCTGAGCAAAAGGAACTGGGCTTGGGGTCCCACAAGGCTGTGGGGAACCTTGGTCTCTGCAAACACTCAAGAGTACATGATTCTGGGAGTTCCTGGATCTGGGTCCCAAGTCTTAACAGTTCCTAGAGCTGGGTCCCAAGAATTCCATGGTTCAGTCCACAAGCTATAGAGAAGGTCTATAGATACCTCTAGAAATCTGAGTGGGAGGGATTCCTGTCATACCTCAACACAGTCATTCAATCCTACACCCCGAGTCTAAAATCATGTGTCTCTAAGTGGCACGGGGAATGATAACAACTCTATCAGTCTCCATCTCCACAGCCCTACTGCTATTTGCTTAGCGCTCTTTGCTCCCCAAAGAGCTTTCACCTAAGTGCTTTTACTTTTCTTCTGCCAAGAAATGTGCTAGTCCAGACTTAAAATGGAATTCCCTACCATTTCTTTGCCCCTGAAATGCTGTGAGATGCTGATGTTATTTCAATTTTACAGATGAGGAAACCGAGGTGGAAAGGCTGAACGGCTTGTTGGTAAGTGTTGAAACAGGAACTCCAAGCACAAAGCTGGAGTTCTACTGTCAAATGACCCATTTCTATTCAATCCATTTTATTCTACATGCTTTTTTTTTTTTTTTTTTTTTTTGAGATGGAGTTTTGCTCTTGTTGCCAAGGCTGGAGTGCAATGGCACGATCTCAGCTCACTGCAACCTCCGTCTCCTGGGTTCAAGTAATTCTTCTGCCTCAGCCTCCCGTGTAGCTGGGGTTACAGGCATGTGCCACCATGCCGGGCTAATTTTGTAGTTTTAGTAGAGATGCAGTTTCTCCATGTTGGTCAGGCTGGTATAGAACTCCTGGCCTCAGGTGATCCATCCGCCTTGGCCTCCCAAATTGCTGGGATTACAGGCATGAGACACCACGCCTGGTCCCTCTATATGCTCTTAAATGTGACTTTTTAAAAAACGTTTCCTGTTCTCAAACAAAAAAGCAAAAAAAAATGACTGTGGCCAAATTGAGAATAATAATATATGAGAATCATAAGGTCAGGAGGCTAAGGTGGGCAAGTTGCTTGAGGCCAGGAGTTCGAGACCAGCCTAGCCAACATGGTGGAGCCCTGTCTCTACTAAAAATACAAAAATTAGCCGGGTGTGATGGTGTGTGCCTGTAATCCCAGCTACCTGGGAGGCTGAGGCATGAGATTTGCTTGAACCCGGGAGGCGGAGGTTGTACTCCAGCCTGGGAGACAGAATGAGACTCTGTCTCAAAAAAAAAAAAAAAGAAAAAAAAATCATAAGGCAGCTTTATTTTTAAGATAATAAATAGGCTTATTGTTAACAGATATATTTTAGGAAATTATTCTAACTACTGTGCTTGGCTGGGGCTAAAGTCTCGACAACATTATCCTGACTCAAGCCAGCGCGGAGAGCCTTCCCAGGGCCTGAAGCTTGCACAGTAAAATTCAGGCAATGGCCAGAACACAATGGACCTGGACCTCCAGTCTAAACAAACAAACATAGCTAGGACAATCTAGGAGGAAGAAATGAGACGATGTGTCATGGACATTTCTAAACAAAGAGAACCCAGAACTACTCATCATTCCAACATGCATCATGGGAAATGACATGACTTTCTGCTTAATCAGAAACCTCTAGAGTCAGTTTCAAGAAGGTCCTGAGTTCTAATCTACTGCTGCCCAAATGCACCTGGTCTTCAGAACCCTGCCCACCCCGCCCATAAGTTCCCATGAGCCTCTACTCCTTATCACTCCTCCTGGCTCCTGGCTATGTTCTAGACTGGTTTGCTAGGGTCTTCTTCCACCCGCTGATCTTTTCTGGGGTCAACAATACTTTTTTGAGGGTTGGCATCAGGCTGTGTGCCAAGTGCTGAGACATCACAGTGAGCAGAATGCAGCTCTGGCCTCCTGGAGCTTGGTGGCAGGCCTGGGTCCTGGCTTGCTGGTTCTCTGCTGGCAAGTGCATCTGTTCCACAGGTGCATCTGATGCCAGCCCTCAAAAAAGCACTTTGTTGGCCAAAGGACATTAGAAAATCAAAATGTGTAATAAAGAGCATGCATCTGAATGTGATGTCCATCCCGGGACTTGGTGGGGAGAAAGGTGCTTTGTGTCAGTCCCTGCTCTCTTCACATCTGACTCGAGGAGAATATCACATACTTTAAGAAAGATGGGCTGTTGAACAAAACAAACTAGGAATACCTATTCTTAGCAATGATTTTTGCTTTTCAGAGAATGAACACAGAATATATTCAGTAGAAAGAGAAGGTTGGAAGGCCAGGAGCCAAGAAAATTATATTCACAGGGGAACATGACAGGTTCACTAAAGGAACCTGACATTTCAACTATAAGTCAGAAACTCAAAACAGATCAAAATGTACTAAGAATGTCTACATTTTGCAGCCATTAGGCTGCAAAGCCACTATTCTTCTAGAATAAATAGGATAAGTTACTAGCCTTAATGACCATCAAGATATCTACAGTCTCCAATATATTATCTCTGAGTCCACACCCAGATGAGGAGTGCTGGGGAATTCCAATTCTAGGCCCAGCAAATTTCTGAGCAGTGGAGAAGCAAGCCACACATCAAAGGGACTGCTATCAGAAGTCAATTGAGAACTAGTCACACCTGCAATTCCATTCCTGCAACAAATCCATGATAAGAGCACAAGAAATGCCAAACGGAGTCAATGCCGGTCAGTCTGGCTAACTCAGGATTCTATGTTATTACAAGAACAGAGCATGGTCCTCTGTGGTCATGGGAAGAAGGGAAGGAAGGCGAGATGTGTATGTGTGCGTGTGTATTATATATATTTAAAGAAAAATAATACGATATTCATATAAAATAATATAGTATGTAACATATGTATATTTTTAAAGATTCTTTAAAACTTCCAATTAAAAACATAATTTATCATTCATGAGTTACCCACGAATTAACTGAAACTTTTTTTTTTTTAATTTTCTTTTTAAAGATGGGGTTTCACCATGATGGCCAGGCTGGTCTTGAACTCCTGACCTCAAGTGATCCACCCACCTCGGCTTCCCAAAGTGCTAAGATTACAGGCGTGAGCCACCGTGCCCGGCCTGAAACCTTTTTTTTTTGAGACAGAGTCTAGCTCTGTCGCCCAGGCCGGAGTGCAGTGTCACAATCTCAGCTCACTGCAACCTCTGCCTCCTGGGTTCAAGAGATCCTCCTGTGTCAGCCTCCCAAGTAGTTGGAATTACAGGCACGTGCCACCACGCCTGGCTAATTTTTGTATTTTTAGTAGAGAAGGGATTTTTCCACGTTGGCCAGGCTGGTCTCGAAGTCCCGATCTCAGGTGATCTGCCTGCCTCGGGTTCTCAAAGTGCTGGAATTAACAGGCGTGAGCTACCATGCCTGGCCTTATTCTGTTTTGAAGGTGTGGTTGAAGTTCCCTCAGCTTCTTCCTGAACAGATTACTAATTTTTTCCTCATGTATTGTTTTTCCAGAAAACCCACTTCCATGTTTACAGTATTCGGGAGGTGAACGGAACTTAGAGACGCTGAAGTGTCTTTTCCTCTAGTGTGAGCACCCACCTCCGAGTGACTACCAGAAGGAAAGGCTCCACTTCCTTCCCCGCTCCACTCACCATGCCTTTTTCTTCCGCCTGTGCTTGGACTCAATCATGCGAACAATGGCTTCCTCTTCGTAGCTGTGGCCGCACACTTTATTTTTCACTGGCTTCTTCATTTCCAGCTGTAATCCAGGATATGTTGGGCTTTCAGGAATGATACGATCAACTTCCAGTAGCTGTTTTTTCCTAGTCCTGCCCTGTGTTTAACTCCCCAGTCTCATGGCTTTAGATAATGATTAGGGTTTAGATAAGGAAAAGCAGGGAACCCAGTCAGCACTGTTACTTGGCCTGTGGGCCAGGACTTTAGTCCCAGATCCTTAAGGGCACCATTGGCTGACAGCTCTCTCCAGCCCAAGAACCTCCTACGGATTCTCTTCAACCCCCCGCACTTTTCTTTACTCCCTCCTTCACTCCCTAAGTGAAATCAAACCAGCAAGCAAACAGGAACCTTTCTGCCTCTGCGGAGTGACTTGTGTGTCTTTCAGGGAAAGGAGGAAGAAGCGGTACCTGTGTAATGGGGCAGATGAAGTTGGTCTGACTTTGGGTCACAATCATATCTTCATCCGCTCCTGTTCCATCAGCCTCTCTGTCAGCTTGAAGACCATCTGGAGGAGAATGGAGAGTTGGTCAGGCTCTCTGGTCTAATGTCAAAGAAAAGGAAGGAATGGGAGGGGAGGGGAGTTTCTGAGGGTGCATTTGGTGTTGGCCCCCATGTAGGCACTGGATGAATAGAAACTCTCCTGCTTTTCAGAAGACACTACAGGGTACCACATCCTGAGGTTCAGAGCAGTAAAAAAAAAAAAAAAAAAAAAAATCTTTTTAAAGTTACAGAGAAAGTGACCAAGAGTGTGGCTTCAGAGTCAGAGGACCGACTTGGTTATCTCTTTCTGGTCCAGCAGTGACATGCTGGGCTAGCAAAGTGCCCCCCTTTTTTTAAAGCCTCTGCTTTACAGCCTTGCTGCAAAGATTAAAACAGATGAAGAATGTGGTATGCTCTGGATAGCTCATAGTACAAAGTAACAATAAATAGTCATTACTATTAGCTACTACAGGCTTCTCAAACTTTTTAGCTGTAGGTATGAATTCTTTAAAGCTTTTTCTATGTGGGTTATATTTATCAATATTTAGCATATTAGACATTAAGACTGAGGAATTTAAAATTCATTAGAAAATAATAATAATCCCGCTGCATGTTACTAATGTTACTATAAACAACATTTAAAGAGTTCAAATTGGCCGGGCGCGGTGGCTCACACCTGTAATCCCAGCACTTTGGGAGGCCGAGGCGGGTGGATCATGAGGTCAGGAGCTTGAGACCAGCCTGACCAACATGGTGAAACTTCGTCTCTGCTAAAAGTACAAAAATTAGCCAGGCGTGGTGGCGGGCACCTGTAATCCGAGGTACTGGCGAGGCTGAGGCATGAGAACCTCAGCCTTGAACCCCGGATGTGGAGATTGCAGTGAGCGGAGATTGTGCCATGGCACTCTGGTCTGGGCAACAGAGCGAGACTCCATCTCAAAAAAATAAAAAAATAAATAAATAAAATGGTTTTTAACAGGGAGTGTACCATGTTATAGTATGTTTGCTGTGGGATGGAGTCTCGGGAAATTATATTGCTCATGCCTAGATGAGTTTTCGTGCTTCCCAGGGCCTGTCTTTGGTATTCATAGTGCAAGAGTTAGACCCCTAAGAGAGTCCCTTTATCAATCCACTGACTCTTCACCATGGCTCGGTAAAGTTGAACAGGTAAAGGAAAAAGCCAAGGAGCACGCTGGGAGCTGTCCGTCTCTTGGATTCACTTTTCAAAGTCTCCTGTGGGCTGTGGCCTTCCATTTCTGATAGCGTGTTTGGTAGTAAAAATAGAAGGAGCTGTTTGCTAATTTTGCACACCATTTATTCTGAACTGCTCGCTGGTTTCTGACTGTATATGTTATACCATAGAATTCACCAGAAAATCTGTTAGATGAATAACAGAGTTCAGCTGATGTGAAAGACTGTGGGTTTGTTTGCTATTTTCTATTTTTAAATTTCAAAAGGTAGAGGAAGTAGGCAAGCACAACTCAAATGCAGTGCCAACTACCGGCAAAAGCTGAGTGGGGAACTTCAAAACTGGAGGTGGCTACCAGCATCAGTGAGCGCGAAAGAAGAAGGTAACAAAAATGAGACTGGGGAAGAATGTCACGAGTGAGTAAGAGACCACAGACCAAGGGTCTAAAAAGAGAAAGATACTCAATAGGTAAACTTCCCTAGAGACAGAACATTTCCTCACTCTCAATCTATATTTATAGAAATTGACATTAGCCTTGGGATTCTCCAGTGTGCTAACAAAAGGTCACATCTGGCAACAAATAACACTTACGCTGCTTTAGATGACCCAAAGACAAAACTTTGTGATAAGCCTGGTAAGAGGAAGATGGGAGAGAAAATATCGATCATCTCCTAGAATCACAGAAGTTTTAAAGTTGAGGTTATCTATCCTAAGTCTTGCATTTACCTGAGAAAATCGAGATCCAAAGAAAGTGTAGGTTGTGTCCAAAGTCACGCAGGACTTTAATAAATCAATGTGTTGTTCTATTTTCTTGGACTGATTCATTTGAATATTAAAATCTATGTATTGGTTCTGGGAGCTCCTCTGCTCCCAAATTGTTACTTCATTGATAATAATAACACTTGAAATGTATTGAATATTATATAGCAGCTACTGTGCTAAGCACTTCATATACATTATTTCATTTATTCCCAAGAAAATACCCATGAAGAATGACTATATTGTTCTTCCTATTGTGTAGCAAGAAAATTGAAGCCCCATCATATATATATATATATATATATATATATTTTGAGATGGAGTCTCACTCTGTTGCCCAGGCTGGAGTGCAGTGGCACAATCTTGGCTCATTGCAACCTCTGCCTCTTGGGTTCAAGTGATTCTTGTGCCTCAGCCTCCCCAATAGCTGGGATTACAGGTGCCCACCACCACACCTGATTAATTTTTGTAATTTTAGTAGAGACGGGGTTTCACCATGTTGGGCAGACTGGTCTCGAACTCCTGACCTCAAGTGATCTGCCTGTCTTGGCCTCCCAAAGTGCTAGGATTACAGGCATGAGCTGCCACGCCCAGCCAACCCCACAATATTTTTAAGGCAAATGTAGAAAATGTTTGCCTTATACTAAAGCAATGATTGGATTAAATCAGTTTAATCTTTAGTAAAGAGACTATAAAATTTTCCTAACTCTAAGTAGAAAAACAGCAAAGTAGTCATATTATTTTCTATATACATAGATGACGCTGTGAGAAGCATATACTGGCTGTCAACTTCTGACAAATGGATTGACCTTGGACCTCTACTTGACCTCCAGATGCCGGGACCCAGGATGCCCCAGCACTGTGCTGAGGCAGGAAGCCTGCACAAGAACTAACATTTACAGTGTACCCATGAGGGATGGAGCAAGGCAAAGTTAGGTAACTTGAATATGTTTTTGTTGTTTTTTTTGATGTCACAAAATGAACACCAAAAAGGAGAAACCATGCACATGTTTGAAGTAGTATTTCCAAAGGTCTGGAAATGTGCTCCAGTGATGTAAAGTCGGATGGGAGGCGTAGTGAGGACATTGGACCCCAAGACGTAAGTTCCCAGTTTTTGTGGCTCATCAGTTATGACTCAGGGAAGAGCCAAGCAGCTCTGCCTTTGGTCCTCTTCTTCTCAGTCACCATCCACTGAGTCGCTCAAAGCCAAAGCCTTTGGAATCTTTCTTGGTTATTCCCTTTTCTTCATTCCTCATATCCAATCCACTGGCAGGTTCTCCCGACTCTGGTTCTAAACCGCATTCCAAATCCAGCCCCTTCTCCCATTCTCTACTTCACGCCTTGGTCTAAACCACCACTGCCTCCCGCCCAGCCCTCTGCAGTTGCTTCCCAACTAGTGTCCCTTATCAAGGGCCACAGCCTCCCATGTCCACCTCTTGCAGTGGCCTAGACAGCCCTGTGTAACTCTGTCCCTGACAACCTGATATGGTTTGGCTGTGTCCCCACCCAAATCTCATCTTGAATTCCCATGTATTGTGGGAAGGACCCCATGGTAGGCAATGGAATCACGGGGGCAGATCTTTCCATTGCTATTCTCGTGATAGTGAATAAGTCTCACGAGATCTGATGGTTTTAAAAAGAGGAGTTTCCCTGCACAAGCTCTTTCTCTCTTTGCCTGTAGCCATCCATGTAAAATGTGACTTGCTCCTCCTTTGCCTTCCTCCACGATTGTAAGGCCTCCCCAGCCATGTGGAATTGTAAGTCCATTAAACCTCTTTTTTTTCCCAGTCTTGGGTACATCGTTATCAGCGGCATGAAAACGGACGAGTATACACAGCCTCTCTGCTCAGTTGCCCTTCTCCCACCATGCTCAAGGCATACTGGTCTTTTCTGTTTCTGGAACATGCCAAGCTCCTCCTGTCTTTGAGTCTTAACACTAACCCCTCTGGAATGCTCTTCCTCCTGTTCTGTGCCTGTCCTACTCCTTCTTGTCATTTTAAAATGTCAGTTTAAATGTCATCTCCTTGGTTAGGCCTTCTCTGATGTCCCAAGCTAAAGAAGCCACACAGACTTTCTCTATCACACCACTCTTGTTCTCTGCATAGCATGTCCCTAAGTGCTCTTTTTCTGTCTTTCTTCCCCACTCCTCCCTCCCTCATTCTCTTCCAGGAAAGCAGGGCCTTCATTCTCTTGCTCATGGATGTTTCCTAGAGTTTAAAATAGTCCTGGGCATAGAGTAGTAGGTGTTCAATAAACATCTGACAAGCAAAGTGCCTCATCCAACAAGGCAGGAGTGGGCATATTTTTCACAAGATTACACTTAACATATTTAGCAGACGTGGCAACAAAAACACATACACACATCCTCACACAATGATGATTTTATAGGTTTTAGCCAAATAACAGGACTTCACTCTTGCTCAGGGTGCAGCCCTGGACCCTGAATTACATGTCAAAGGCAGGAAGTAAATATAGGCTTGAAAATTACAGTAGGCTGTGTGGTAATTACAAAGGAGAATCCAGACATGGTCTTGTGGTCAGAAAATACATTTGGTACTGGCCACACACAGCCCTAGCATTAGTCACTTATCTGTCTTCAGGCATCCCAAATTTGGCTACCAGTTAGAAAGTTTTATGCCAGCAGGGAATAAAATTTGATGGCTATGTACTTTTTCAATTAGGCTGGAACATTTTTTTCTTTCTTTCTTTTTTCTTTGATAGAGACAAGGTCTCACTGTTGCTGAGGCTGGTCTTGAACTCCTGGCCTCAAGGGATCCTCTCCTACGTCAGCCTTCCAAAGTTCTGGGATTGTACGCATAAGCCACCATGCCCGGCCAAAGCCTGAACATTTTCCTAAATGCACTTTTCTCTTGAAACTATGAAAGTAGCATATGAAGAAAATACTTTACAAATATTTGTTGCCTGCTTGAAATGCTTATTTGACTGCCCATATTATTTTACTTGCATTATTCCAAAGACAGTTTATTTGGAAAGGCTGAGCTGGTGCATGGAAAATTTGGGGGCCATGCTAATGTGCAAAAGCACATTGATTCCAAGTTTGAAATTCTTTAGTTACAGCGTGTGAGTATATATCTGTGCCAATTCCTGATTTGTTTCTCCTACTTAGTAACCTATAGCTGGGGCTACCTGTGATCTCACCTGTGGACTCAGACACATCTTAGATTCTAAGTGGAAAAAGAGATATTCAGAAGGCTCAGTTCTTTTGGTTTGGAATTAAGAGCTCTCTCTCTCTCTCTCTCTCTCTCTGTGTGTGTGTGTGTGTGTGTGTGTGTGTTTTGCTTTGAAATCCACTCCTTGGTACTCTTGGGTGTCCAGCTTTGTACCTCAGTTTCTTCATGGGACTGTCAGCCTTTCCTGACTGCCAGCTATCTGGTTGGGCCAGGTTACCATTTTCCCTTCTGCAGGAAACAGAACCCTAGGTTTCTGTATTAGTCTGTTCTCACACTGCTAATAAAGACACATCCAAGACAAGGTACTATTTAAAGGAAAGAGGTTTAGTGGACTCGCAGTTCCACTTGGCTGGAGAGGCCTCCCCAACATGCAAGAAGATGAAGGAAGAGCAAAAGGACGTCTTACATGGCAGCAGGCAAGAGAGATGAGAACCAAGCAAAAGGGGTTTCCCCTTATCAAACCATCGGATCTCATGAGACTTATTCATTACCACAAGAACAGTAGGGGGAAACTGCCCCCAAGATTCAGTTATCTCCCACCGGGTCCCTCTCACAACACATGGAAATTATGGGAGCTACAATTCAAGATGAGATTTGGGTGGGGACACAGCCAAACCATATCAGTTCTAATACTCCCTGGCACCAGTTAAGACTCTGCTGCATGTGAACAGCTTTTGCAAGATTCAGATGGAGATCATGATCAGATATGGCCTACATAATGAAAGAGTCCCTAGACGTGACAACCCTCACAAAATGGCAAAGTTCAACAAACATAAATTTCAACAAAAATGCTCGATGAACACAGGTTGAATTAATATAACGTAATCAGAAAAATGGCTCGAACACAATAAGCATCCAGTAGGTTACTTATTTTGTATATATATTTACTAAAATCAATGTCATATGCTTCTGTAATTACAAAATTGTTACTGCTATTATTATTATTTTTACCACTATTACGTGCTAGACATGCTTGGTCTTGGCAAAAAGTAATCCTTGCCTTCAGGGAGCTCAGTCACACAGAACAGACACCTACAAAGCAAAGTGTTCTTGTGAAGGTCATGCATGTACAAGATACTGTGGAGGGAAGGTCTCCAGAGAGAACAGGTCAGCCTCTCTAAGGAGCTGATGTCTGATCTGGGTCAATGAGGAGGATCCGTCAGTGTATATTTTCTGAACAACTCTACTGCCCCCTTAAATGTGAGCATTTCATTCATCGCCACCTCAGGTCAACATTCTAATCAATGTCTTTCCTCCTTTTCTTTTAACTATAATCCATCCTCAGCTCAGAGTCTATCTACGTGGAGAAGCTATCTCTATCCGGTCCGACCCAATGCAACTCAGTCCACCCAACCCAACCTCCATGGCCAATCTCCTTTCTTTGAAATCTCAACATATCCATGGTCTGTACCACACTCTTAGCTCAGTCTTCTTTCTTATCTGTTTCATGTGAATGGAACTTTCTTTCCCAGATACACCAAAAACTCCTTGAGGACAAGCACTGTGTGTTCAACTGAAGCTAACTCAACTAGACTTGCATTTATTGGACACTTGCTCTGTGCCGGGCACTACACCAAATTCCAGGTATAGATACAAAGAGGACTAAAATCGGGTCTGGTAGGAGAGACAGATATGAATATTTATACCCTGTGCGATAAGTGAAATATATACATTTTGTACAAAGTACAAAAGAATCTCTGGAGATAGGGTGAAGAGTCAAGGTGAACCTCCTAGAAGAAGGTAATGACTCAGCCAGGCTCTCCAGGGAGGTGTGATGAGAAGAGGGAAGGATATTGAGGCAATGAGAATTACAGTATTTAGGAACATGGGCTCTGGAAACAGGCCTGCTTCGATTGCCTGGTTCTATCATTTTTTAGCTGGGTGCTCTTGGGGAAATTACTCCATCTTTCTTCGACTCAACCTTCTCAGCTATGAAATGGAGCTAAGAATGGTACTTACTTCATAGTACTGTCTGAGGATTAAGTGAGTTAATGTCTGAAAAGTTCTTAGCATGGTTCCTGGCAAATAGCAAGCCGTAGATAGCTGACACAGCATTACCAGCATCTTCAGTTTTTTTACTGTCTGCTTCCACTTCCACGGCTCTTTCGACACACTCCTCTGAAGATCTTGAAAGTAAACTGAATGAAGCGTTTCCTCCAAATGAGCTGACATTTGAGTAAGATATACCCTTTCATGTTATCATGTGCTTATGATTTATCTACTGTTGTTTCAGACATGTCCTTTCTCCTCAACGGACATCATGTTATTAATTTGCCTCCAGCTATTAAATACTATCCAAATATTAGGCTTAAAATAATCAAAATCCAGCGCATTCAACTGATAGGACAAAAATCAGTCAGTTAAGATTTAGTCATATTATCCACTTCAAACCAATAATACTAAAAATACTCCCAAACTGAGCACTTGCAATTAATACCTCTTATAAGAAAGGGCTTGATGATCGTCTCTAGGTCACCAAGCAGAAGCAGAAAATTGAATGCACACATTCTATTTCTTTTCTTTCTTTCTTTCTTTTTTCTTTGAGATGGAGTCTTGCTCTGTCACCAGGCTGAAGTGCAGTTGTGCAATCTCAGCTCAACGCAACCTCCACCTCCCGGTTCAAGCGATTCCCCCGCCTCAGCCTCCTGAGTAGCTGGGACTAGAGGCACATGTCATCACGCCCGGCTAATTTTATGAATTTTAGTAGAGACGGGGTTTCACCATGTTGGCCAGGATGGTCTCGATATCCTGACCTTGCGATCTGCCCGCCTTGGCCTCCCAAAGTGCTGGGGTTATGGGCGTGAGCCACTGTGCCTGGCCCATTCTATTTCTTTGATCTGGGTAAGAACTAGGAAAACCACATAGTGAGTAAAGTCTGATCAGCCAGCATTAAGAAGGTCTACAACTTTCCATTATTTACATCCACCGTAACGTCTGAAGAAAGCAAAGATCAGAAGATAAGGAGCCCCCTTTGCACTCATCTTTTTACGTTCTCTTCTTTTAGAGAGTAGTAAATACCACCTGTGCAGGTACCCAAGACAGTACGTGTAAGTTGCTCATAGACCTCACCCATTCTCCATGTTTATCTTGATTGTGTCTCCTCCTCTTCAGTTTCACTGCTGCTCTTCTACTTCTATGTCCCAGCATTCCAATTTGGATTACTGAAAAAAGTTCTTTATTCATCTCTCTGCCTCAGTCGCCCCAGTCTATTCTTTCTATTTCAGCTGGTCATCTTTCTAAAATATGGCCTTCGCCTGGGTGCGGTGGTTTACTCCTGTAATCCCAGCCTTTTGGGAGGCCAAGGCAGGAGGATCACCTGAGGTTGGTAGTTTGAGAACAGCCTGACCAAAATGGAGAAATCTTGTCTCTACTAAAAATACAAAAATTAGCCAGGTATGGTGGCGCATGCCTGTAATCCCAGCTACTTGGGAGGCTGGGGCAGAAGAATTGCTTGAACCTGGGAGGTGGAGGTTGAGGTGAGCTGAGATTTTGCCATTGTACTCCAGCCTGGGCAACAAGAGCAAAACTCTGTCTGAAAAAAAAAAATTAATAGAACAAAACCATGGCCTTCTAAGCGTAACAACAAGCCTCTCCATTAGTTGGTCCAGAGTAGTATCCTCATCTCCTCTCTACTCACTTCAGTCCTATGCCCCACATCCATCCCAGACTAACTGCACTTCACCCATGTTTTCCATGTTATTTTGTGCTTCTGCTGCTATCTCTTCACCTAGCAATCTCTGACCACCCTTCAGGACTCAATTCAGGCATTTCCTCTGTGAAGTGCCAAAGCAGAGGTGATTCCTCCTTAGGACTCCAGGGTACCTTTCGAACCTACTGTAATCATTTGTTTACTTCTTTATCTTCCCTACCAGAATGTGGATTCCTTAAGGGAAGGAACTCTGATTCAGCTTCACATTCTCAATGAGCCAAGCAATGTACAGGAACTCCATAAATGTTTGGTGAATGAATGGTTGCTGAAATAAGAGAATGCTTTGAATACTGTCATGTACAAATTTATCACAAGAAGAAGATGAAAATAGTGAAGAGGATTGTCTTGAAGACAAACATCTTGGAATAAGACAGTTTGGTCCTTGAGTTAATTACTGATTTTCCAGAAAGGAAGTCACATTATACCATGTAGGTCATACCACCGTACATTCTCTGTTCCACTTCTGTACAAAAGCAAATTACCAAAAAGGAAGATGACGGAGGTCACAGTAGTCTAAGAAATAAACTACTCCAAGTATGTCTTTAGATCATCTCTGATTCTATTCCCTGGCCTGCAACCATCTATGTCCCTAGAAAAGTACAGTAGTAATCAGTTGTCAAAAATGTGTTTTTTTTTTTTTTTTAAGTTTGTTGACTTTGCCAAAGTAAGAAAGACATTCGATTACTGTTGTTTTTATAATAGAGAAACACTAGAGAAGTATAGATATCTGACAGACTGAGAATTTAAGAGAACTGCAGAATTATGACTCACAAAATCTTAGTTTCTCTAGAATTTTCTTGGGTTAAAAAATCTGATCGTTATTAAAAATAATCTTCATCATGAGGAAATGCTTATATTACATGAGGTAAAAAACTGAAATTAAAATGTACATGTAGTACAATTAAGCTTTAAAAAATTTCTTTTCAGATGGGAGTCTTGCTCTGTCACCCAGGCTGGAGTGCAGTGATGCAATCTCGGCTCACTGTAGCTTCCACCTCCGGGGTTCAAGTGACTCTCCTGCCTCAGCCTCCTAAGTAGCTGGGATTACAGGCACCTACCACCACGCCTAGCTAATTTTTGTCTTTTTAGTAGAGACAGGTTTCATTCACCATGTTGGCCAGGCTAGTCTCAAACTCCTGACCTCAGGTGATCAGCCCACCTTGGCCTCCCAAAGTGCTGGGATTACAGGTACAGATGTGACAACTTAGTAACACAGGTGCTTCCTCCTCCACTGCACTTTATCTCAAAATAGAGATCTTCACAGGTTCTTTACCTTTTATCCTTAAAGGAAATGAGAAGCTTTAGAAAACAAATTATGATATCAGGCTAGCTTCATTCTGTTATTAAAGTCTCACATTCTATACAAGTATTTTATTATTGTTTGTCTAGGACTCTGAAATTAGAAGAGAAAGACGAAAACATATTATATAAATTTAAAGTATAAATTAGTTGAGCATGGTGGCATGTGCCTGCAGTCCCAGCTACTCAGGGAGCTCAGGTAGGAGGATGGCTTGAGCCCAGGAGGTCGAGGCTACAGCGAGCCCAGATTGTTCCACCGCACTCCAGGCTGGGTGACAGAGCAAGACCCTATCTAAAAATAAAACTAAAAAAAAAATTAAAGTATGACATATAACCTAGCAGGGGATCCAAGAAGTTTAAAATATCACAACTGCTCTAAGACAATACATCTAGAAAATGGAAGGGATTAAAATGCTGTCATAACGCCTATCTTACCCAAAATTGAAACGCTGCAGTTTTAAAGTTGAGCAATTGTAAATCTTAAAGTTCCCTTTTTTACTGTTATGATCTCTGGACTTTATTTCATCATTTGTTTCAGTTTGACTAATTGAATAAACAAATCCATCCAGCCTCATTGCCATCAATCCTGCTTAACTCGTCAATATTACTTGGTCTCATGAAGAGTACTACATATAAAAAGCTCGAGCTAAATAATTACTCTCCAAATATCTGAAAATCTGGGTTCCTTTAGTGCAAATATATAGTAGTTATGTCACCCGCATGGGATGGATTGCAACATTTCATCATATATTCCTTCAATCTTTCTTCTATATACCATTGTTTAAGATGAATTGTGGCCAGGCGCGGTGGCTCACACGTGTAATCCCAGCACTTTGAGAGGCCGAAGCAGGTGGATCACGAGGTCAGGAGTTCGAGACCAGCCTGACCAATGTGGTGAAACCCCATCTCTACTAAAAATACAAAAACTAGCCAGATGTGGTGGCACATGCCTGTAATCCTGACTACCAAGGATGCCGAGGCAGGAGAATCTCTTGAACTGGGAGGTGGAGGTTGCAGTCAGCCGAGATTGTGCCAGTGCACTCCAGCCTGGGCAACAGAGTGAGACTCCATCTCAAAAAAAAAAATTCTTTCTAGTGGCACAATGTCCTCATGTTTTAAAAAAAAAAAAGTCAGGAGAACAATCCCAAAAGGATATTCAGTATGGAAGCAACTGTAAAGGTCAAAGCCCGAAGGTGCCAATCTAGTGAAGCCTAACAGTCCTGTCAACAACAAGGTGGGTGAAACCCCCCAAAATGTAGCTGAGCTCCACAGCCTGGTAAAGTGGTCAGAGCCAACTGGGGCAGGGCTACCTGAACTTCCGAGAGTGAGGGACCCTCTGATCTGTGCTGACATCTGTACTTAGTTTTCAGGGTCCGGTCTGAAGTCAGCCTAACAGAAAACGTACCCCACAAAATCCTGCTGACTGGAAGGAAGAAATAAAATGAAAGTGAGAGACAGGGAGAGAAAGAGGGAGGAAGTGGGGAGGGAAGGAAGGAGCTACAGGATGAGGAAAACCTTTATTTCTGCAGAGCCCAAGGGAACACACCACTGAGTCAGTGTCCTGGAACAAAGTCCCTGCCCCCAAGCCTTCCTTCCTCTCACCCACCCTCTCCTTGTCCACTTTCCATCCTCTTTAAAATCCTCCCCACATGCAAAGGAAGACACATGACTCCAAAATCAGGATCAGCTTAGGACACAGCTCTTGTGAGTGTGTACAACAGATCTGAGTCATTTGTTCATTTTGTAAACATGAAGAAATCACACTTTTCAAACTTCCTCCTTCATGACATTCACAGCGCTTGACAAAATGCTTAGCATGGAACACTGACTCTTTTCCTTACCCACGCCCAAAGGTGTCAAGGGGTACAGACGTTCTTTCTCATTGAAAGCTCACATATTCCAGGGCAGGTGACAATTATGAGTGAGCACAAGTAGAATTACAGAGAATGTGATGTCTGTGAGCCTAGGCTGTGCCACCCAGAAATACAGAGGACTGAGAAGCAGTCCAGGAGGGCATTTTATCATCCACTGCCTTCCTTTAGGAAAACTTCTCACTCAGGGGCCCCCAGGGTCTCCCTTTAACTCCTCCACTACCCGAGGCAATTAACATATCAAACACATCATTCATAATGATCTGTATGGCTGTTTCCCCCATGAATCTGTAAGCTCCATAGGCAGAGACAGTTGTTTTTTGTTTTTTTTTTGAGATGAAATCTTGCTCTGTTGACCAGGTTGGAGTGCAGTGGCGCGATTTTGACTCACTGCAACCTCCACCTCCTGGGTTCAAGCGATTCTCCTGCCTCAGCCTCCCAAGTAGCTGAGATTATAGGTGTATGCCACGATGTCCGGCTAATTATTTTTTAATTTTTAGTAGAGGCGGGGTTTCGCCATGTTAGCCAAGATGGTCTCGATCTCCTAACCTCATGATCCACCTGCCTCAGCCTTCCAAAGTGCTGGGATTACAGGTGTGAGCCACCACGCCCTGCCTGAGACAGGTTTTTTTTTTTCCCCATCTCTAGATCCCCAATGCATTGCACATGGACTCCTGATCCTAAGGGGTCCCTGGTGGCTTCAAATTGGTTCTTCCCACTTTCTACCTCTTCTGCAAAGGAGTTAAAGGAGTGCTCTGCAAGACCCAGAGATAACTGTTCTGTACTTTCATACAGGTGTGGACTTCGGGAGGGTAGGTTAAGCCTGGACCTTGGCTCTACCATAAATTGGGGGATAGGTGTTAAGTTTCCCATAGGCTATCACTTTCTTTTTCTCTGTATCATTAGGATACTGTCAAGATGGGATCAAGTATTTTGCCCTCATTAGAGGGAAAAAACCTAATAAATGAATCAAGGCAGTAACAAAAACCACATAAGAAGAACTCTGGAAATAGTTCCTGAAAGGGCAAGGCAGGGTGACTGGTTGATTTTGCCTTTCATTTTCAAAGCCTGTGGGCCTGAGTCCTACCACGACAGCGTACAGGCTCCCAGCAGTCATGAGCAGGGCAAAACAGAGGAAGCAAGAAAGGAAAAAAAGAAAGAAGAAAAAGACTCTCAGAACTTGCTTTACAGATTCTGCAGGAAAATATAAAGATCCCAAATGGTGACTTTCCTGAACCCACAATGAAGAAGATGTGATTGGGTCACTAGCAGAGTCTGCAGCCTGGAGTGTGGATGACATCTGGGTCTTGCAGTAGGAAAATATAAAGATCCCAAATGGTGACTTTCCTGAACCCACAATGAAGAAGATGTGATTGGGTCACTAGCAGAGTCTGCAG
>PVKP010011667.1:0-60664 GCA_004027715.1 Plecturocebus donacophilus | reverse complement strand
TAGTTTTGCTGGGTACAGTATTCTCAATTGCCAGTTTATTTCTTGTTCCTTTAGCACTTTGAATATGTCATCCCACTCACCTCTAGCCTGCTGCTGGATATATTGAAGCTCCTTTACACATTATTTGCTTCTTTTCTCTATCTTTAGAATCTTATCTTCTCCTTGATCTTTCAAAATAAGGTTATTATATACCTTGGAGTAGTCTTCTTTGAGTTGAATCTGCTTGATGATTTTGACTTTCCTGTACCTAGATATTTATATCTTTCTCTAGTTTAGAAAGTGCACTGTTATTATCTTTTTGAATAAGCTTTCTAACCCTTTCTCTTTCTCTACTCCTTAAGGCTAATGACTCTTAAATTTGATCTTTTGATGTAATTTCCTAGATCTCATAAGCATTCGTCATTCCTTTGTATTTTTATCTCCTATGACTTTGTATTTTCAAATATCCTGTTTTGATCTTACTGATTCTTTCTTCTCCATAATCACTTCTGCTCTTGAAATGCTCTAATGCAATTTTTGGTTCATCCATTACATTTTTTAGCTCCAATTTTAAAAAGTTATTTCAATCTCTTTGTAAAATTTTTCTGATATGTTTCTGAAGCTTCTTTTTGTTTTTTAAAAAGTTAATTGAGCTTCCTCTTAATAACTGCTTTGACTTCACTGTCTGAGGAGGACTCAAACACCTCCATCTGTTCAGTATTGGTCAGTGGCACCTTACTTAGTCCATTTGGTAAGGCCATAGTTACCCAACTGCTCTTAATGCTTGTGGAAGTTTGTTGATATCAGGAGATTCAAGAGCTGGGTATTTATTTCATTATTTGCAGTCTGACCTTGTTTGTAGGTGTCCAGATGGCCTTCAAGGAATTTAAAGGAGGGACTGACTGTTGAGTTCCCTAAGCCTATGGTTACTACAGCTGTGTCAGCACAGGAGGGCACCCTAATCCCAAGTAAACTGTGGCTGTCTTAAATAATCCTACGCTCCTAACCCTGATTGACTGGTGATAAGCAGGGAAAGTTCCCTGGGTTCCCACATAAAGTCCCTAGCTCCCTTCCATCCCTTCCCCCCAGGAAGAAAGAACCATTCTCTGTGCTATGCTGCCTGGAGTTAGAGGAGGGATGATGCAAACACTGCTGTGGCCACTTCATCTGGAACCACACTTGGTTGGACCACAGCCTTTTAAGTTGAGTGTACCATCAGGGCTCACCAAAATCCCCTGGTTGCTACTGTCTAGCAGCTGTTGATATTTATGCAGGGTTCAAGGCAACTTTATTCAGCAAGTGGTAAAGCTGGCTCAGAGTCAACTTTGATTCCCTACCGGCTTGAGGTGGATCTAGAAGCACTATTGGGAGCACAAGCCTGGAACTGGGGACGTGGGGTTCTGTTCATTGCCACTTTTTACTATATCAGGGCTGGTTCTAGATTTCTAAGTCCCCTGAACTCTTCCATCTTCTTCCCCCACGGAGGTTTTTTTCTCACTGCACTACCTGGTTTTGGGAGAGTGGTGATGCCTGCACTTCTGTAGCCACCACAACTGATATTGCATTGGTTTACATCCAAGCCCATGACCTCTCGGACTAATACAGCACTAGGGCTCACCCAAGGACTGTGGTTATTATGGCCTGCCTGTCAATGAAATTTATTCTGAGCCTGAGAGCACTTTAGTCAGTTGGTGGTAAAATGGGTCAGGACTTGATTCTTCCCACTGGTGCAGCCAATTCCCTTCTGTCCCAGAGTGAGTCTAAATGTTCCCTCCATGAGCATCAGCCTAAATCAAGGGCCATGGGTTTCTGCTTGGTGCTGTATTCTACTGTGGTGTGTTCTAAGGTAAACTCTCATATACACTTCCTTCTCAATCTCAAACAGATTATCTCTTATGCTCTGCTGCCTGGGGTTGGGACAGGCCATGCCACGAATGACTTAAGATTGTCCTTCCTACCCTCTTCAAGGTGTCTCGTCTTGGTATTATGCTAAAACCAAGTACTGTGATCTCTCACTGATTTCTTCAGCTCTTGTGACAGTAGGTATTTTCTTGTATAAATTATTGTTTAATTTGATGTTCCTCTGATGGAATGATTGCTGGAGGATTCTCATCCATTATTTTGTTTCACCTCTTTTTGTTCTTGCTCATTGCTGAAAACCCTTGATCTATCACCCCCTCCCCCAACCCGCCCGTCAAAATAAGTATGCCAAAATTCCTTCTATAACTAAACTTTTTTCTTTTGTCAATTTCTGTTTTTAATGTATTTTAAGGCTGTAACATTAAATATATAAAGATTTGGATTTTTTTTTTACCCTCATGGTGAATTATTTCATTATCATCTTACCAGGTTTTGTTTTCTCATTTAAAAAAAAAAAAAAACTAAAAAACTAAACTTTTACTTTTGGCTAATATTTATGTGATTATCTTTTCCATCTCATTTTTATAAATTTTTCTATATCCTTTATATTCGGAATGTCACTTATAAGTTTTATTCTGTAATTTATTTTTACCATATTTTAACTGGTAAAATTAATTTCTCTAGATTTAATATAAGCACTGATTATCATGGACTTTGTGCCACATAATGTTGTATTTTGTATATATAGCTTTCCTGTTGCTTCTTGAACATGTTTGACTTAGACACAATGACTAGTTCTTCTGTCTTCATAAATAATAATGAGAACATTTTAACTCTGATCACTGCCTTTCCCTTAACTTATTGCCATTCAGCTTTTAGTTCCACATTATTTTTATTCTGATTAGTTACTATAATTATTCTAGACCTTTACATTCTATGTTAAGATTACTCATATAGTTAACAATTTATTTTTTCATCGTTGCTTCTTGATACTTCATTTTGGATTCAATCTCCTGGCATGTATCTTACAGAAGATCTTTCAATATGGGTTTGCTTCTAATCAGTTCTCTCAGATTTTGTGTGAATGTTTTATATTGGCTTTTGAGAATTAAGTTCTTTTTACAATTTTGTGCTACATCTGTTATGCTTCTGCCCGTGTGACATAATATAGCTTCACAAGCTTGCCACAAAAATGTCTCTCATCTCACAAAGTCTTCTATAATGTGACTTCAACTTTCTCATATTGAGAGATGAGATTTTATGCTACTCTTCTCCCCACAATAAAACTTTTAGCTTTGTTACTGGTTTTTAACCAATTGATTGTGGCAAATATGCAGCTGTATGTCTTTCAATACAGTCCAAAAGACTAATGTAATTTTTACCTTACAGAGACACTGACTTATCAGCTTTGAATGACCATTTAATAAGTCTGACTATCACGAAGTCACTCAAGGAAATATAATCTTCAAAAAGAGACCACATGAGGCTCTGGTCACAACCTCAACTGAGATCCCATTTAGCATCTGGAATCAGCCAACAAACACACGAGTAAAGATAGTTTTGATGACTCTAGTCCACAGCTGTCAAGTAATCTAAGCTTATTGTCCCAGCTGAGAATCCAGACATCTTAGAGCAGAAGCAAACAATTTCCACTGTGCTGCATCCAAATTCTTGGCCCACCAACTTTGCAAACATAATAACAAAGATTTTTATGACATTAATTTTATGGTAATTGATTATGCAACTATACTAACTGAAACATCAATGAACCATTTTCTGATCTATTTTTGTTGTTTCAAAAACTTTTTCATCTCATTCCTTTTTACATAATTTGTATCATCATTCTAGCTGTGTTTAGACTTTCCTTTTTGTCTTTGAGAAAGGAAAAACTTGAATGATAAATATAAGCTATAGTATAGAAGTAGATAAATAGATGTACATATTATGTTTTAAAATAAAAACATTACCTGTTTCAGGTGTGGGAGAATTGTTTCTATCAAATAACATGCCCTTTGAAAACAACTAGAGAGGACTATTTAAAATGTTTTTAAAGGTATGTTTGAAAACACTGCAGAACTATCAAGACAGCAAGAACTTGCGGTAGCAAGATCTGCTACAGAAGAAGAATCAGGGGTGAGCTCAACATGTAGTTTTCCCCTCAAAGCCTTAGTTGGTACATTAGCAGAATAGAGTTTGAGATGTTGAAGTGAACATTAGGTAGCTTAATAGGAATTTAGCAGTCAAAACTAAAGTTTATGGTTTTCTAAGGAGAACAGCCCTTCAGAATTTCACTTGGAAACTAAAGAACTACAACTTGGGCACAATCACAAAGTTAAAATGGCCAAATCTCTTCAAAATTAAAGCGTATCTTAAAATCAGTTGAATACCAAGTCAGGTCTTATTTTTCTCTATGAACTGTGTTTTAGAAGCTAAATACATGGCTCTGTAGTCATTAACATCATTCAAAACTTTAAATAATTTCCACAATTTTTTATCACATCACCTGGCATTCAATAAAAAATTATTTAGAACATCAGGATACAAACCAAATTACAAAACAGGAAAGAAAGACAAGAAAAATAATAAAAAATACAATAGACTCCCAAATTATATGTTCAAGAAAATAGGAAAAAAATCTAAGCAAAAAATGAAATACATGCACACATATTTGGGTTATACACACACACACACACACACACACACAAAATATAAATCCTACAAAAATAAAATAACAGAAAGTAAGGCTGAACACATTGTTTTAATGGGAAATGAGACATTGCTAAAGAGGATAATAGTGATTCAGGTAGAATAAAGACCAGTAGGAAACCTTCAGGCTAAAGAATAGATAGACTGAAGGATGGAAAATAGGAAGTATCATACAAATTACTGAAAGACAAAATAGTTAAAATTTAAACATGTTTAAAACGGCACTCCAGAAGAAGCAAAAGGATATGGGGCAGAAACAATGGCTGTAATGGCTGAGAATATTCCAAAAGCCACATATTTAAGGTATGTTATACATACCTTATACACACATATACAAATATAATAAACTTGCTGAAATTCAAAGAGAATAGAGCATATTTTAGGCAACCATAGAATAAAATACATGATTTTAAAAGGAGCAACGTTATATATTTCAACACACATTCAAAAGAAGTTATGGTAGCCAGAAGATAATGGATGATATCTTGAAAGTATAGCAAGAAAAAAAAATTGCAGACATCCTAAAATTCTACATTTAACAAAAATATTTTTTCAAAATCAAACCTGCACATGTACCCAGAACTTAAAGTATAATTTTAAAAAATTAAAAATATATGTATTTAACCTCATACATATATCGAAGTGTATTTAGAAAACTTAGTGACATTTATGGCAAAATAATATCATTTAAAAAGAACAAATAACACTACAGCTGACAAAGATAAAGTGAAATAAATTATCAAGAAGCCACAGGCTGGGCACAGTGGCTCACAACTGTAATCCTAGCACTTTGGGAAGCTGAGGCAGGTGGATCATGAAATCGAGATATCGAGGCCACCTTGGCCAACATGGTGAAACCTCATCTCCACTAAAAGAAAAAATACAAAAATTAGCTGGATGTGGTGGTGTGTGCCTGCAGTCTCAGCTACTCGGGAGGCTGATGCAGGAGAGAACCTGGGATGTGGAGGCTGTAGTGAGCCGAGGTTCCCACTGCACTCCAGCCTGGTGACAGAGTGAGACTCTCTCTCAAAAAAAAAAAAATCCTGCAGAAAAAATAAAGATAATTCCTTGTACAGAAGAGAAATAATTCCAGAGAAAAAATATTGGCATAAAGGAATAAAGAACATAAAAATAAATATTCCAGTAAATCTAACATAATACTAATTGTATTAGTAATATCATGTGTGACTTAAAAAGGTATACAGAATTGTACAAAAAAATTATAAAAGATAAGGTTTATAAATGGAATTAAAGTATTCCAAAGTGCATTCATTGTTCACAAATTGCTTAAAGTACTTATTTGTATTAGATGTTAATGAAAGTAGAATGTAAATTGCAATTTTAGTTTAATCATTAATAATAATAAAAATCTATAACTAAGAAGCTAATAGAAAAGGAGAATGGAATAATAAAGACATTTAATATATTCCCAAACATTTAAGAAAGAGAAGGAAAACATGTAAACAAGTAAAATAGAGAACAAAGCATAAGATCATATATATTAGCTCCAAATATGATATTAATTATATTAAATTGAAATTAAGTTATAAGACCAAGAATGTCAGATTCAATTTTTTAAAACTAAAATAATTCTAGATTTTAAAATGCCACATGCTACTTATGGCAAAAGGCAAAAAATAACTAAGAAAATTCATAAAGCTGAAAGTAAAAAGCAAGAAGCAGCAATAAATAAAGTGGGATACTCAACAATAATAAAAGTGCCAATCACCAAGGGGACAAGTTCTTGATATATACACAACTAATAATATAGACTCTAACTTTATAAGGTTAAAATAAAATAGCTGCAAACACAAATTTCAAAGAAAACCAATCATAAATTTTAATACACCCCTCTTAGTAACTGATAAAACAAGCCAACAAAAAATAAGCAAAATCAGCAGTATAGTGTATTCAAGCATCATGATGAACAAACCTGATAAAATTAACATGTAGAATATTGAACCTAAGAACCACAGAACTCATTGTATTCAACTGGATATGAGTATTTCTCAAAATTGACCATGTTAGGTAACAACTAGATCTCTATAACTTTAAAAAGATTAAAATCATAGAGAGTCTTATTGTTTATTACAGTGAAATCAAGCTAGACATCAATATTTAGATTATTTCTAAATCCTAAAATGTTTGGATATAATGCAATAACATCACTAGCCTCATGATCAAATAAGATATAAAAATTAAAAATTATAAAATATTTTTAAATAAAAATGAAAATGTTATTTTTAGAATACACATAAGGAAAAAATTATGTCAAAAAGTTACAAATGAAGCAGCAAATTAAACACCAAGTAAAGTAGCAAGTAATTTTAAAAGTACAAAAATTAATGTAATGGAAACAAAATATACAACAAAAGAAATAAAGCTAAAGTTGATTTAAAAAACAAAATTAGTCCCTACTAAAACTGATCATGTGAAAAAGAGGTTTTACAAATAGCAATTTCAAAAATGAAAAGGTGAAGAACTTTAAAATCCTACTGACATTTTAAAAGGTATTTTGATGAAATGAACAAGTTCCAAGTTAAACATAGTGATAGAAATTGACAGAATAAAATAAAATCATAATAGTTTTATATCAAAGAAATTGATTAGATATCTTCCCATAAAGAAAACTCCAGCCCCAGAAAACTTATTTGCTAGTAAATTCCTTCAAACTTTTAAGGTAAAAAAAGCACCAATCTCATACACTCTTAGGTAATTACATAATGTGAAAAGGGAAAACACCTCCTGGCTGATTCATGAGACAAGGATAACTTTGATTTCATACCGTAACAAGCATACTATAAGAAAAATAACCAATAATTCTCTTAATTGTAGGTGCAAATTTATAAACAAAATATGAACAAAATAAGTCCTACAATTTTAGATGTATATATCCAGGGAAAAGTCTATTTTTTTGAGACTCAAGCATCATCTGATTTTTTTCAGTTGGGATTTGAGTCCCAAACTCTTGGCAATTACAGTGTGAAGAGTGTCTTGTGTACTTGTTTTAGAAATAAAGAAGTAACAAAATTCATACACCCAAGGTCACTGAGCTTGTCCAAAACTTCTAACACCAAAAAACCAATAGTGGAGAGTTCAGGTAAAGACACCACTCTGTCCTAACAGTAAAAAGCCCAACAGACTGAAAATTAATAACTCTTAAATCTGTGGGAGAGGTGAAGCCACAGGACAATCACTGTCCTCAAGATTGGAGAGACAGATAGGTGAACACAGGGAGTCATAGCTTATGGGAGCAGATACTCAGGAGTGGAAACAGTCACAAGATTCAATGCAATGCTGGGAAAATCTGTGTTGTAAGTTGACAAATGCTGAAAGGTTGGTGTGAATAAGTCTGAGAGTTAAAAACTCCATGGTGACCCAGCCATAGGAAGATTCCCACACTTTGGTGAGATTATCCTCCAGGAGCTCCACAATATGCTCACAGAAAATATCAGAGAAAATCCCTTTGTGCTCTGTCAGAGGGAGAGAGAGAGGAAGAGGAATCATTTAAAAATACACCAGAGTATCTTGCTTTTTTGAAACAGGACTTGTTTTCAGGAGAAACTAGTTAATCAGAGCCTACCTACTGGGGTGTTATCGGAGCCTAACTGACCTGGAATAAGGGGAAAAAGGGAAATAACTAACTCCAGCCCACTCTGGACATCTCACCCCTCCAAAGCAGGGAGGAAAAAAACTGAGGAACACTTGTTAAGTTTACAACCCAGAGACACAGGCTCTCTAAAAGACCAAGAACTAATTGTGGGACTACAGAACTCTTCTCATACCACATCTTACTACCACATTACCAAAGGCTTATGTACAGCAGTTCATTTTACCTGCTACATCATGTCTGTTTATCAGGAAAACATTATATGACATACCAGAAAGCAAAACACAAATTGAACAGACCCAGCAACCATCAGAACCAGACATGGCAGGGATATTGGAATTATCAGACTGGGAATTTAAAACTATGACTAATATGCTAAATGCTCTAATGGATACAGTAGTATGTAAGAACAGATGAGCAATGTGAGCAGAAAGCTATCAATCCTAAGAAAGAATATTTTTAAAGGCTAGAGATTAAAAGCAGTGTAACAGAAACATAAAAATCCCTTTGATGAGCATATTAATAGAATGAACATGACTGAGGAAACAATCTCTGAATTTGAGAATACACTAATAGAAACCTCCACAGCTAAAAAGCAAATAGAAAAAAGACTGAAAATAACAGAATATTCAAGAGTTGTGGAACAATTACAAAAGTTATAACATATGCATAATAGAATATAAGAAGGAAACAGAGAAGAACAGAAAAAAATATTTGAAACAATAATGCTTGAGGATTTG
Source organism: Plecturocebus donacophilus (assembly GCA_004027715.1). NCBI lineage: Eukaryota > Metazoa > Chordata > Mammalia > Primates > Pitheciidae > Plecturocebus > Plecturocebus donacophilus. The sequence continues at coordinate 51,769 of PVKP010011667.1, read as the reverse complement.
CCCCAAATTAATTTAAGATACCAAACCAGAGATTCAGGAAGCTTGGAGCACACCAAGAAAAATAAATACCAAAATAATTCCCCATACCTAGACATACTATTTGTAAACCTCAGAAAAGCGAAAGTCAAAAATTCCTGAAAGAAGACAGAAGATAAAACATCTTACCAATAGTGAAACAATGGTAAGAATTGCATCTGTCTTCTCAGAAACTATGCAAGCAAGGACAGAGTGAAGTGCCAAAAATTCACTCAAGAATAAACTATTAAAATAGGCCTATAGCTATTAAATGGATAATTTCCTAAACAGAGAGCACCAAGTCCAGATGTGTTTGCTAGTAAATTCTACCAAACATTTTTATTTTTTATTTTTTTATTGCATTTTAGGTTTTGGGGTACGTGTGAAGAACATGCAAGATTGTTGCATAGGTACACACATGGCAGTGTGATTTGCTGCCTTCCTCCTCATCACCTATATATGGCATTTCTCCCCATGCTATCTCTCCACAACTCCCCACCCTGTGCTGTCCCTCCCCTATTTCCCCCCAACAAACCTCAGTGTGTGATGCTCCCCTCCCTGTGTCCATGTGTTCTCATTGTTCAACACCCACCTATGAGAACATGTGTGTTTAATTTTCTGTTCTTGCATCAGTTTGCAGAGAATTATGGTTTCCAGGTTCATCCATGTCCCTACAAAGGACACGAACTCATTGTTTCTTATGGCTGCATAGTATCCCATGGTGTATATGTGCCACATTTTCCCTTTCCAGTCTATTATCAATGGACATTTGGGTTGGTTCCAGGTCTTTGCTATTGTAAACAGTGCTGCAAGGAACATTCATGTCCATGTGTCCTTATAGTAGAACGATTTATAATCCTTTGTATATATACCCAGTAATGGGATTGCTGGATCAAATGGAATTTCTATTTCTAGGTCCTTGAGGAATCGCCACACTGTCTTCCACAATGGTTGAACTAATTTACACTCCCACCAACAGTGTAAAAGTGTTCCTATTTCTCCACATCCTCTCCAGCATCTGTTGTCTCCAGATTTTTTAATGATCGCCAATCTAGCTGGTGTGAGATGGTATCTCAATGTAGTTTTGATTCGCATTTCTCTAATGACCAGTGATGATGAGCATTTTTTCATATGTTTATTGGCCTCATGTATGTCTTCTTTTGAAAAGTGTCTGTTCATATCCTTTGCCCACTTTTGAATTGGCTTATTTGTTTTTTTCTTGTAAATATGTTTTAGTTCTTTGTAGATTCCAGATATTAGCCCTTTGTCAGATGGGTAGACTACAAAAATTTTTTCCCATTCTGTTAGTTGTCGATTCACTAATGACTGTTTCTTTTGCTGTGCAGAAGCTCTGGAGTTTGATTAGGTCCCATTTGTCTATTTTGGATTTTGTTGCCAATGCTTTTGGCGTTTTGGTCATGAAGTCCTTGCCTACACCTATGTCCTGAATGGTTTTGCCTAGGTTTTCTTCTAGGGTTTTCATGGTGTTAGGTCTTATGTTTAAGTCTTTAATCCATCTGGAGTTAATTTTAGTGTAAGGTGTCAGGAAGGGGTCCAGTTTCTGCTTTCTGCACATGGCTAGCCAGTTTTCCCAACACCATTTACTAAACAGGGAATCCTTTCCCCATTGCTTGTTTCTGTCAGGTTTGTCAAAGATCAGATGGTTGTAGATATGTGCCGTTGCCTACAAGGCCTCTGTTCTGTTCCATTGGTCTATATCTCTGTTTTGGTACCAGTACCATGCTGTTTTGATTACTGTAGCCTTGTAGTATAGTTTGAAGTCAGGTAGTGTGATGCCTCCTGCTTTGTTTTTTTTTGCTTAGAATTGACTTGGCTATGCAGGCTCTCTTTTGGCTCCATATGAAGTTTAAGGTGGTTTTTTCCAGCTCTGTGAAGAAGGTCATTGGGAGCTTGATGGGGATAGTATTGAATCTGTAAATTACTTTGGGCTGTATGGCCATTTTCACGATATTAATTCTTCCTAACCATGAACATGGAATGTTTCTCCATCTATTTGTGTCCTCTCTTATTTCATTGAGCAGTGGTTTGTAGTTCTCCTTGAAGAGGTCCTTTATGCTCCTTATTAGTTGTATTCCTAGGTATTGTATTCTCTTTGTAGCAATTGCGAATGGCAGTTCGTTCTTGATTTGGCTCTCTTTAAGTCTGTTATTGGTGTATAGGAATGCCTGTGATTTTTACACATTGATTTTGTATCCTGAGACTTTGCTGAAGTTGCTTATCCATTTCAGGAGATTTTGGGCTGAGATGATGGGTTCTTATAAATATATAATCATGTTGTCTGCAAATACAGACAATTTGACTTCCTCCTTTCCTATTTGAATACCCTTTATGTCTTTTTCTTGCCTGATGGCTCTGGCTAGAACTTCCAATACTATATTGAATAGGAGTGTTGAGAGAAGACAACCTAGGAAAGATCTAAAATCAACACCCTATCATCAAAATTGAAAGAGCTAGAGGAACAAGACCAAAAACCTCAAAACCTAGCAGAAGACAAGAAATAACTAACTAAGATCAGAGCAGAACTGAAGGAGATAGAGACACAAAAAACCCTTCAAAAAAATCAATAAATCCAGGAGCTGTTTTTTCAAAAAGATCAACAAAATAGACCACTAGCCAGATTAATAAAAAAGAAAGAGAATTATCAAATTGATGCAATAAAAAATGATAAAGGGGATATCACCACAGATTCCACAGAAATACAAACCATCATCAGACATTATTAGAAACAACTCTATGCACATAAACTAGTAAACCTGGAAGAAATGGATAAATTTCTGGACACTTGCATCCTCCCAAGCCTAAACCAGGAAGAAGTCGAAACCCCGAATAGACCGATAACAAGGGCTGAAGTTGAGGCAGCAATTAAAAGCCTACCACCCCAAAAAAGCCCAGGTCTAGGTGGGTTCACAGCCAAATTCTACCAGACGTGCCAAGAGGAGCTGGTACTATTTCTTCTGAAACTATTCCAAACAATCCAAAAAGAGGGAATCCTTCCCAAATCATTTTATGAGACCAACATCATCCTGATACCAAAACCTGGCAGAGACTCAGCAAGAAAAGGAAACTTCAGGCCAATATCCATGATGAACATAGATGCAAAAATCTTCAATAAAATACTGGCAAACCGATTACAACAGCACATCAAAAAACTTATCCACCATGATCGAGTAGGATTCATCCCGGGGATGCAAGGCTGGTTCAACATATGCAAGTTTATAAATGTAATTCACCACATAAACAGAACCAAAGACAAAAACCACATGATTATCTCAATTGATGCAGAGAAAGTCTTTGACAAAATTCAACAGCACTTTATGCTAAAAACCCTCAATAAAATAGGTATTGATGGAACATATCTCAAAGTAATAAAAGCTATTTATGACAAACCAACAGCCAATATCATACTGAATGGGCAAAAACTGGAAATATTCCCTATGAAATCTATCAAACTTTTAAGGAAGAAAGTATACCAATTCTCCATAATTTCTTTCAAAAAACAGAAGAGAGACTAAGTTCTAACTCATTCTATGAAGCCAGTATTACTCAATGCTCCAACCAAAGACATTGCTAGAAAACTAAAGACTTGTATCTCTCATGAATATAAATGCAAAGGACGGATTTTATAAAGAGATATCATTCAAAATGTACAATACACTCTTAAAATTCAACAATAAAAAACAAATAATGAAATATCAAATTGGACCAAAGACCTGAATAGACACTTCACCAAAGAAGATAAACAGATGGCAAATAAGCATATGAAAATATGCTTCACCTCATATTTCGCCAGGGAAATGCAAATTAAAACAATCATATACGACTACACATCATTAGAATTTGGAAAACCTGCAACACTGTCAACATATAATGCTGGCAAGGATGTTGAGCAACAGCAACTTTCATTCACTGCTGCCTTGGAAGCCAATAAAGTGTTCAGCCACTTTGAAATATAGTTTGGAAGTTTCATACAAAAACTAAACATACTCGCACCATATGACCCAGTTATTGTGCTCCTTGGTAGTTACCCACAAGAGCTGAAAACATGTTAACACAAAAACTTGCACACCCATGCTTATAGCAGATTTATTCTTAGTTGCCCAAATGTGAAAGTAACCCAGATGTCTTTCAGCAGATGAGTGAATAAGTTATGTTACATTCAGAATTCAGACAATGGAATATTAATTAGTGGTAAAAAGAAATGAGCCATCAAGCCATGAAAATACATAGAAGGATGTTAAATGTATTATCAGCAACTGAAAAATATCCAATCTAAAAAGGCAACATATAATATGATTCCAGCTTTATAACATTCTAGAAATGAAAATCTATGAAGGCAGTGACGGATGAGTGGTTGGTAGGATTTGGCCAGGAGTAGGGAGAGCGACAGGAAGGAGGTGAGAGTTGGGAGGGAGATGAATAGGCACAGCATAGATTTTTAGGGTAGTGGAACTACTCCATGCAGTACTATAATGATGAATACATGTCATGATACATTTGTCTAAACCCACAGAATGTCCACCACCAAGAGTGAACCCTAATGTAAACTATATATTTTGTGTGATTATGATGTTCATCAATTATAACAAATGTACCACTCTGGTGGAGAACGTTGATACTAGAGTGCATGAATGTGTTGAGTCTGCAGGTATATGAGAAATCTCTATACCTTCCTCCCAATTTTGCTGTGAACATATTAATAAAACTACTCTAAAAGAATCTTTTTAAAATTGTTTAATGACAGAGAGATTCTTACAGTGTGTATTAATGTTTTATTAGATCAAATATATCAATGTCTCAGTAAATAAACATGTTTATAATTTAGATTCACTTTGTCTCTTTGAATCTACCATTGTACCTAACAACAGTGACTTGCATACAAAATTTAGTCATACTGGCTTCCTTTCAGTTCCTTCCCACTCCAGGGAATTTTCACAAGTGGTTTACTTGTAAATACTCCTTTGTCAGGAATAACACAGACACTCATATGCAGAAACACACACACACCTCACCTTGCTAGTCAATATTTATCTTTCAGATCTCAATTGAAATGTGCTATGTATACTAGATTAGGTCCCTTTAATTAAATGTCCTTATGGGATTCTGAAAATGATCATAGTCACCTCAAATTGAACATCATGTTTTCTAATTTTTATGTGATGCTTTATTATTGTAAAAATACTTTTCTATTCATTTTTCTTCTACTCATGAAAATAGCACTTCACATCATATGGAGGTGGCATCAAATTCATGGGGTCTGGAATTGCATTACCTGGCTTTCCATCCCAATTCTTCCACCTAGTAATTATAAGACATGAGAAGAAACTTCTCTGCATCTCTAATGTCTCATCTGTACATAAGAATAATAACGGCAACTATATTATAGGAACTGGAACACTTCCTGACACTTTGTAGTTATTCAGAATCAAACATTAGCATTTATTATGTCCTCCCTCACTTTTTAGATGAAGGTAAATGGCTTGGTCAAGATAAATGAATAGCGTTGATTCCTTTTTACAAGACATTTCTGGGGCTTTCTTTTCCAAAGCAGATTTATTAGTTTTGCTGTTATCATAAGTAATTTTTAAATTACCATTTCATTCCAAGAAATTGTGTACATTCTAATAAAGGTAAGTCATCTTGAAGTCCTTGATTTTAGTTTTCTACATAACTAGCTTTTTAGATTCATATTCAAGATAAAACATTTCCAGAATTCTATTTTTAGTTAAATGCACTGATTATTTACTACAGATGACATGCTGTACCAATTGAAACCAGCACAAAAAAGAAAAAGAAGAACAAAGGTTATGACATTTAACATTGAATGTCAAGCTTTCTCGACATTAGAAACAGTCTCTTTTTGTTAATTTCTGTATCCAGAAATTGTGATATTTGTCCTTTTATTTAGTGATGACTTTAGGCTTTTATTAGTTTCTACAGTTTCTTCCTGAGCACTTGTTCTTTTTTATTTATATTTTATTTTTCATTTATACATTATTTGACTTTTTTTTTAAGGAAACATTAAAAAAAAGTAACACTGACTGATAATTACTATATAAAATTAATACATTGTGGAAATCTAAAGTAACTCAGGACTTCCCACCCTGACAGTATTCTACTGTTCATATGAATCTTTTTCCTCACACATTAGAGTTGACCTACCTTGTTTGTGGTTTCCTAGACTCTCTTCCACTTAAAGTTACTGAAGAAGCTAAAATGAATGGAGAATTTGCAGGAAAATCTTCCAAGTACTTCATAACTGAAATTATTTTAATATTTGTTTCCTAAGTATAATCATACATGTCAAGAGTGACTATCAAATTATATACCTTTTCTCAGTGATTTTCAGGTTTTTCTTCATTTCTCAATGGGTATTCATGATCCTATAGAGTTCAAATAGTCCATTTCTATGATGTATGGATTTCATATTTGTCAGTTTACCTACCTGCTAAAATTTATTTTTTAACCTCAAAATTAATTCCCAGTGCTTTTACAGTCATTTGCAGACATGCGCAGAGTGGGAAAATCTGTTAGTCACCTGCCTATACTTTCTCAGCTGAGCTTGAACAAGATGATGCTCTGTTTCTTGTTTTCAGCTTTCATACCCTAAAAAAGTTTGTCCTTACTTCAGTCTATTTAGTGCCACATTTTCCCCATTTTTGTGCTGTCAGTGATTTCTCTGCTTAAAATGTTTCCCAAGCAGGGTGCTAAGGTGCTTGTCTAGAGTTCCCAAGCACAAAACTGTGATGTAGCTTATCGAAGTATGTATGTGTTAGGTAAGTTTTGCTCAGGCTTGAGTTACAGTGCTGTAGATCATGTGTTCAATGTTAATCAAGCAACAATGTATATTAAATAAGGTGCCTTTAAACAGAAACACACATAAAACAAGACTATGTATTGATTAGTTGACAAAAATGTTTTGATGAGAGACTCAGAAACCTAACCATTTATGTTCCATAAGATAAATGGTTCAATATTTGTTAACGTTCATGGCAACTTTACTGAACATAACTACTTTGAATAATGAGAATCAGCAGTACTGTGTCATCAATTTCAAATCTTTGAAATAAGAATCTAAACAGGGCCAGGGTCTCCCCTGAGCCAGGATGTCTCTGTGGCTCCACCTCCAAGCTCAGACAGGACCCAGCATTGGGGGGAAGAGAGAGAAGGTATGTGCCAAACCAAAGTGACTGTGCCCTTGTTTGGGGGGCTGGGGGCATGTCACCTACTGGCATCAAACTGGAGCAGCAACTTCTAACTTTGCTCCAAGCCACTCTCTTACTTTTTTAAATATGTGCACACATTCTTTATTAGAAGCTGTATTTGTGCCTATAAATTGAAAAGTGTATGTTTATTACCATGCAGTTTTTGTACTGTGCACCCATGTTCCATTGTGAAGAAAGTAATGTTGCCTGTGCTAGACTCTGCTACAGGAAGTAAATTACCTTTGTATTACTGAAAACAGGTTCTGTCCCATATTGATCTCTTAGCACTTTAACTAGTGCACTATGTCCCAGCTAGCTAAAATAGGCAGCTTAAGAATTTTGTGATTTAAAAACTCAAAACCCCATAGTATCTGCAGGGAAAAAAAAAAAAAACCTTGGATTTTATTTATTTTTTATTTTTTTATTGGGGGGTGAGTTCTTTTTTTTCATTTACTCAATTATTTTATTTTATCATATATATACATATTATTGCAGTTTAGGTTCTGGGATACACGTGCAGAACATGCAAGATTGTTGCATAGGTACATACATGGCAATATGGTTTGCTGCTTCCATCCCCTCGTCAACTGTAACTGGCATTTCTCCCCATGTTATCCCTCCCTAACCTCTCTACCCCATGCTGTGCCTCCCCAGTCCACCCCAACAGACCCCAGCGTGTGGTGTTCCCCTCCCTGTGTCCATGTGTCCTCATTGTTCAGCATCCACTTATGAGTGAGAACATGTTGTGTTTGGTTTTCTGTTCTTGTGTCAGTTTCCTGAGAATAATGGTTTCAAGATTCAGCCAAGTCCCTGCAAAGGACATGAACTCATCCTTTTTATGGCTGCATAGTATTCCATGGTGTATATGTGACACATTTTCTTTGTACAGTCTATCACTGATGGACATTTGGGTTAGTTCCAGGTCTTTGCTATTGTAAACAGTGCCACAATGAACATACGTGTGCATGTGTCTTTATAATAGAACAATTCATAATTCTTTGGATATATACCCAGTAATAGGATTGTTGGGTCAAATGGAATTTCTATTTCCAGGTCCTTGAGGAATCGCCACACTGTCTTCCACAATGGTTGAACTAATTTACACTCCCAACAGCAGTGTAAAAGTGTTCCTATTTCTCCACATCCTCTCCAGCATCTGTTGTCTCCAGATTTTTTAATGATAGCCATTCTAACTGGTGTGAGATGGTATCTCAATGTAGTTTTGATTTGCATTTCTCTAATGACCAGAGATGATGAGCATTTTTTCATAGGTTTCTTGGCTTCATATATATCTCCTTTTGAAAAGTGTCTATTCATATCCTTCACCCACTTTTAAATGAGTTTCTTTGTTTTTTTCTTGTAAATCTGTTTTAGTTCTTTGTAGATTCTGGGTATTAGCCCTTTGTCAGATGGGTAGATTGCAAAAATTTTTTCCCATTCTATTGGTTGCCAGTTCACTCGAATGATTGTTTCTTTTGCTGTGCAGAAACTCTGGAGTTTAATTAGGTCCCACTTGTCTATTTTGGGTATGTTGCCAATGCTTTTGGTGTTTTAGTCATGAAATCCTTGCCTATGCCTATGTCCTGAATGGTTTTGCCTAGGTTTTCTTCTAGGGTTTTTATGGTGTTAGGTCTTATGTTTAAGTCTTTAATCCATATGGAGTTAATTTTAGTGTAAGGTGTCAGGAACGGGTCCAGGTTTTGCTTTCTGCACCACTATCTTTGTAAACAGCAACAATTTTAATCTATGAAGTCACCTGGAGAAAAGCAATGTTGCACTTGGACAGCAAGGAAACCATTTCTCTGTGGGTGTTCTGTTTTTCTCTTCCTATGCTCTCTCCTGCCACCTCTCCAAGACTGTTCTGTGGGACACCTACTTTCCTCTGTTATGCAGCACATGACTATATAAGCATTTACAGGTGTTCTTACTATTATTATTAGACTGAAATGTGCCATGAGGTACTATAAGGCATAGCAGAATTGGTACAAACTATTTAAAAATTTGACTAAGCATGCCTGACTCCATTGCAAAGTGTTTTGAAACTTAATCAACATCTGGTTCACCAGGAGTCTTTCCCATTAGACTGCTCGGGGTCACCCAGGTGTCTCTATCATTAGATTGCCTGAGGTCAGCAGGAATCTCTCTCCCTTTAGAATGCCTGGGGTTGACCAGGAGTCCCTCCCTTTAGAATGCCTGTGGTATTAGAATGCCTGGGGTGACCCAGGTGTCTCTATTATTAGAATGCCTAGGGTTGGCCAGGAGTCTCTCTCATTAGAACACACCTGCGACTGATAATGAAGGAAGTTCTTTAGACAGGATTATGATACCAGATGCAAACTTAACACAAGAAATAATACACATAGAAGGCTAAAATGAAGGTAAACATAAAATACATTTTGTTCTTACTTTAAATCACTCTAACATTTCAATCGGATTTAAAAATAAATTGTTGTATTTATCAACTGGCAACCACATTTAATATATGTTAAAGCTACTGTAGATATTTTATAGTTTTCTAGTTTTGTCTCTTAAAAGAGAGCAGAAACACTACTTTTAAACTTAACTGTGACACCTTCAAGAGCTGCTTTAACATAATTAAATGCCTGCCAGTGTAGTAACTTGGACAATTTAATCAAATTTTAAAAGAGGAATTAAATAGTTTCATTAAACTGTAAAATCAAGTTAGTCATTTAATTTAGTTGTTGTTTTATATCAATATAATGTCAAAATATTTAGTCTGCTATGCTAATTCCACATTGTATTTGTTAAAATATGGCCTGAAAAGAATATATTATAAAATTTAATAACAATATTTTAACAAATTTAAACACAAAATGATTCACATATGCCTAGATTGTACATATAGTCTATAAATTAAGTAGCACTTGATTCTGAAAAAAACATGACTGTGACTTAGTCCAAATATTAATATATGTATTAAGAACCTACTATTGTGGACAGTGGAATTATAGCTCTAAATAAGATAAGCAATGTCTCTACCCTCATGAAATACAGTCTGTGCCATAGAGACAGTTAATAAGAAACTTCACAAATAAAGGTAGTAATATGTCTAATAAAGGCAGTATATTAAGAGAGATGCTAGAAAGTGATGATAGAAGCAGAAGCTACTTTAGATATTCTGAATAACAAGAAGTCAAGTGAAAGTTTGGGGATTAGAGCAATCCAGACAGACAGCCTAAATATCTTTAATGCTGTACAGTGCAGATTTTTAAATCCTGACCACCCTAAAAATATAACAGGTAAATTAACTAGTCTCAATTCAGTGAGATGATGATTATGATAATGATGACAGTTAGATAAATACATGATTTGTTGAGGAATTACTATGGACCTAACACTGTTCTAAACAAAAATATTGCCTTATCAAATCTTCACAACATTTCTAGAAAGAATTCAATTTCCTCTTTACAGATGAAGAAAACTAAGGTCCAAAGTAACGTATCGGGGAAGTGGCGAAGTCAGAATCCATATACCATAGTTCTGCCTCTGGGACCCATATCTTAATCAAAACAGTGTATATCCACAAAAATGGTTTTACTTTTAATCATTATACCTAAATGAGTTTTCTTTCTTGATTTTCCCAGTCACTTCTGATAAAACTGCATCTACTTTAACATTCCAGTATCACATCCGACTCCAGATAGAATCTTTACACCACTGCCACCATCACCACCACTACTCACTGGCCAGATTTGCTTAGGAATGAAAAGGTACAAAAGAGGTGGTCTGAGTTTTCATTTTCATGGAAGAGAACTGGTCCTATGTTCTTGCTCTCGCTAATCCTGGCGTTGAAAGAGGGAGGAGGAATACAATATAAAATAATTTTGTATTCGGGTGGAAGTAAAAGACCAACTTTGTGTGGTCTGTCTGTTGCTGACTACCTCTACCGGGGTGGTCTTCTCAGGTTTCAGTCTCAAACTAGCCAGTGGAATAGGTACTTAACATATATTTTTTTCATTCAATTATCCTGTAAGTAAATGGTGATAATCTTCATGTTAATCAGACTCTAAGATCTTAACTAGAGTTAGGTTCAACCACAGGTATTGTCAGGTTCAAAGTCTGTGTTTTCACTATAATCTTACTGCCATACTAAAATGTTCTGAGAATAGCATCTGTAAAATGGAATGTCACTGTATATTGTACTGTGTTTGTGATTATAAACAATGGAAAAGCCTTTTGTAAGATGAAAGAGGCTTGAGTTTATTTTAGCTGCTGCTCAGCAACAAAGATTTTCAAAATAAATTTTAATAGTACCAAAGAATATTCTTTTTCCTTTCTTTGTTTTAAATACACAACTGGGGGTAATATTTCAATTATTTGAAGTATTTTTATAAAAATAAGTTTAAAAATACAAACGTAATATGAATAAAAATCAAAGTGTAACATAAGGATAATTTCAATTTTATTTTCACAAAACATATTATAGGTTCTGAAGAAAGTCTGTGTGTCTTATGTGAAATTGAAAGTATTTTGTTCACAGACTTCATAATTCATATATAGCAAAAAGCATAATCATGTCTTTGAGGATTTATAAACATAATGCAACCTAGAAAGGACTATTTTTCCATAATTATAAGAACCTATAGACCCAGTAAAATAAATCTGTATTGTCTATCATGCATATATTCAATGAGCACCTTTTATTTGGTTAGCATTTTCCTAGACACTAGGTAGGCAAACATAAATAGAATACAAATCTCTGACCATAATACATTCTGAGGCACCTAAGGATACTTACATGTACATCAATTATTATGACACAATAAAATAAATCCATAATAGCCATGAGATTCAGAAACAATGTTATTTATAGAAATATTTTTGATATTAAAAATAAAGAGCTAATATGATGAGTTTCTACATCGGTAAAAATAATTTCATTTGAAATTTATTATAGTCTAAGCATCTACTCTATGTAAAACAATCCAGTGGGGGCCCTGAGAGATAGAAAGATGGCTTAAATACAATGTTGACACCTTTTGTTATTAATAATTTACTACAACACAGTAGTGTGCCTAGTAACTGGAACTATGTGGGAAACACTAATAACTCTGCTTCATGAGATCCTTAGCAATTACTGTTCTATTTGCTAGAACTTGTATCTCAACACCTTCTCAGTTCTCCCTTTTAGAATTCCTGTCTTAATTCACATGTCCCCTCAATAAATTTTTCTCCAACATTTGATCTATGTTAACCCTCTCTTTCAGTTTTCTTCACTACAAACAATATTTATTATTAGTTATAAAGATCTTGCATTTACTGATTGTTATTATTCATCTCTCCTACAAGAATGTAAGCCCTACAAAATCAGGGAATTTTCCCTCCCATCACCTCTGTATTCCCAGTGCCCAGAAGGATTCCTGGAACACAATAGGTACAAAATAAGAAATTTCCAATCATTTAATTTAAGGAAATAGGAATAAATACGTAACTTGTTTTTTCCTCCCATTCATTTTTTCAAGAACTATTTATTAAGTTCCTATCATATGTCAGGAAATTAGACACTGAAGTTACAATGTAGAGTTCCTTAAAAGAATTCACACACAATATGATTAGGACAATAGACACAAAAATAAACAATGAAGTAAATACAATTAGAGAGAAAGAGTAATACTGACAAGAATGGGCATATACAGCAACCTTTGAGTACCAAGAAGGCTTCATTTAGGAGATAAACTTTGGTCTAATTTTTTATATTATTTAAAATTTATTTTTTTAACTTTTATTTTAAGTACAGGGGTATATGTGCAGGTTTGTTAGATAGGTAAACTTGTGTCATGGGGGACTGTTGCATAGATTATTTCATCACTCAGGTATTAAGCCTAGTACCCAACAGTTATTTATTTTTCCTGACCCTCTCCTTCCCCCACCCTCCACCCTCTGATAGGCTTCAGCATGTGTTATTCCCCTCTATGTGTCCATGTGTTTCAATCACTTACCTCCCACTTAAAAGTGAAAACATACAATATTTGGTTTTCTGTTCCTGTGTTAGTTTGCTAAGGATAATGCCCTCCATCTCCATTCATGCCTCTGCAGAGGATATGATACTGTTCTTTTATATGGCTGCATAGTAGTTCATTATGTATGTGTACCACATTTTCTTAATCTAGTCTATCACTAATAGCTATTTAGGTTTATTCCATATTTTTAGTGTTGTGAATAGTGTAAAGAGCTTCTGCACAGCAGAAGAAACTATCAATAAACAGACAACCAACAGAATGAGAGAACATTTTTGCAAACTATGCATTCAACAAAGATCTAATATCTAGCATATATAAGGAACTTAAACAAATTTACAAGAAAAAAATAACCCCATTAAAAAAGTGGGAAAAGGACATGAACAGACACCTTTCAAAAGAAGACATACATGCAGTCAACAATCATATGAAAAAAAGTCTCAACATTACTGATCATTAGAGAAATGCAAATAAAAACCACAATGAGATGTCATCTCACACCAATCAAAAATGGCTATTGTGGAAAAGCCAAAAAAAAAAAAAATAGATGCTGGCAAGGTTGTAGAGAAAAAGTAATGCTTATATACTGTTGGTGAGAGCATATATTAGTTTAATCACTGTGGACAACAGTATGGTGATTCCTCTTGGCTACATCTTAAAGAGAAAAAGGAGTTAGTCGAGAGAAAAAGAAATAGACAATAAAAGGAAAAGCAAAATAGGCGGAAGCATAAAAAACACAGAGTTCCTGGTTCTGGGCAAGATGGAACAAGCACATTTTACTCTATTGCTCCCACTAATTACAACAAGAACAAAATGCATAAAATAATTATGAAAAAAACATTAAAAGGTAAAGAATAAAGTTAGAGACTTCTGACTAGTTAGAGACTTTAGAGACTGAGGTATCTCCTAGAGCATCCTGGAATTAGAATCACAAATGGACACATACCAAAAAAGCCCAAGGAAAGCATAAATCTTTTTTTCTCTATAGTCAAAGGACCAGGAAGAAGAAAGATCTGCAGATGTTAGCTCTGCAGCTCTGCAACTATGCCCATCTCTCCCACTTCCCACTAGGTTCTGTGAAGAGTTGACCATACTCACTCTGCAGTTCTGTAAGCAGGGGCCATACCCTTCCTTCTCCTCACTGTGCTCTGTAGAGACTTTGAGCAAAATATTCTCAGTCATCCCTGCCTGCACTAAGGGAACAACAAGAAATAGGTAGCAAACTAGCCTCTTTGAACTAGAGAATGGGGGCAAACCTACAGAGCAGAAAATGCTGGAGAAAGTGATTCTCTAAATCTGTGTACTTAAAGTCCTGGTAGGTTCCAACCAACTCTTGCATGGTATTGACCAGAATCAGCACAGCAAATGGTTTGAGAACAGAATTATTGTATGTAATGCCACTCAGGTTTCAAATTGGCCTTAGGGTAGCACACAAACAGAGCTAACCACAATAGCACAGAAGAGTCTCTGAAAACTAAACTAACATTGGAATCGCAATCCACAAAATGGTCCAAGAGTTGCATTCTAAATCTAAACTGGTTGACTTTGACTGCTTGCTAAAATAGAAAATTTAAATGGCACTCAGAGGCTCATAACAATGTTCAAACTGTCTTTGACACAATCTAAAATCATTCATTCGACCAAAAAGTAGAAAAATCTCAAAGGAATGAGAAAAGACAATCAAAAGATACACAGATATGGCAAAGATGTCAGAATAACTCACACTGATTTTAAAGCAGCCCTAGAAGGAGGATCCAAGATGGCCAAATAGACACAGCCAGGAGGAAGATCTCCCACTGAGAGACTGGACTTCAGGTAGAATGGCATATTTTCAGCAAATCTTCAGAGGGAAGGCATTGAGAGTGGATGGAGGGAGGATGCAGTCCCTGGACTGAAGTGGAAGGAAGCAGGGAACCCTGGTTTTCCTGAGCACCAAGACTTGTCCTGACTCCCAGAGACTACTGGAGAAGGGGTGAGTTGAACAGGTGAGGACCGGGCCACTATTGCCACAAACCTGCAGAATTCCAGCAGCAGGAGATTTCACAACTGCCACAGACACTTGAATGAGGAGAGAGAGCTGCTTAGAGAATTGGAAAAGGAAGGACTCCAGCCTGTACAGATCACAGAGGGTATGGTACAGGAATGTCTACAGTGGAGTACAGCCAGCAACATCCATAGCTCAAGGCTTGCTATATTCTTCTAGGAGACTCTAGCTTAAGGGTGACTGGTGGACATGGATAGAGTAGGGTGGTTTTGCCTGAAGGATGTGGCCAGACTGTTATGAGAGCCCCTCTGTCTGCTGACTTCTCATGGAACCCCAGCATGGCCACACTCTCCTGCAGTGCAGCTTCAGATGCACCAGAGTAGTTTCTGTGGGCTCTCATTGCAGCTACTTTGACAGCAGACCATCACACTTGCCCATCAGAGAGCTCCAGCAGACCAGTTCCACCAATGTACACCAGCCTACCTGCAGCCTCTCTTCACCATGGCACAACCCTGCTGTTTCGCTGGCATGTACTCTCCCATGCCCATCCCCCAACCACTTTGCTGGTACATGCCAATGGGAAGAACTTGCCACTTCCACCCTGACAGTACATGGATGCATGTGCACTGGTCTGCACCATCACTGTTAGCACAAGTGTATCCCACTGCCCCTAAACCTCAATGAAACACAGGCATCCTACTGCACCACCCACCCTAGTGCAAATGCAGGCACTGATGCTGGTATTTATGTGCCCACCAGTACTCCACCTTCTCCAATATCAGTACGAGCATGGGTAGGAATACCAGTGACCTACTCCTGCCAATGCCCTGTCCCAGATGGCATGCATCACCCTGCTGTGCTGCTGCAGATGCTAGTACCTGCATGCAGGCATGGATCCTGCCACGACTGACCTGAAGAAGGACTTTGATCTGCAATACCCATGAGATTGTTATGGGCAGGAGACAGGAAACATCTTGGTCCCTCCAGCACAGCAGGTTCCAAACCTTGAGGTGCTAGAGAACAAAGCCAGAGTACCAGCCCCCCAGAGTTAGAGCACATAGATGAAGAGTACTCAGCCAAGTCTTTTCTTCTCTACAATCTTCCAGAAATGAAGGCAGTTTAATGAGCCGAACTTATACCAGAATTAAGTCCCCAAGGGCATCAAGATAAAAGCAAGAAACCCCACTGGAAGGACAGCAACTGGAAAGACTGAAGGAATATCAGCCCACACAGATGAGAAAAAAAACAGTGAAAGATCTCTGGCAACTCAAAAAAACATGACCACACTACTTCATAAGCAAAGATTCTTAATGAGGGTGAACTGGCTGAAATGACAGACTTAGAATTCAGAATACTGATAGGAATGAAAATCATTAGGATTCAGGAGAAAGCAAAAATTCAGTACATGAAATATAAGGAATACAATAAAACAATGCAAGAGCAGAAAGAAGAAATGGTCATTTAAGAAAGAATAAAACTGATGTGATAGAGTTGAAAAACTCATGTCAAGAATTTTATGATAAAATCACAGGTTGTAAAACAAAAACAGCAGAATAGAACAAGCTGAGGAAAGAATGTCAAGGCTCAAAAATATGTTCTCCAAAGTAACTCAAATTGGAATTAAGAAAAAATAATAAACCTCATGTGGAATATGGAATTATTTAAAGAGACCAAATCTACCGTTAATTAGTATCCATGAAAGAGATAGAAAGAAAGCAACTTAGAAAATATGCCTTTGGACATTATCCATAAAAATTTCCTCTACCTCTCTGGAAAGGCCAACACTGAAATTCAGGAAATGCAGAAAATCCCTGTGAGATACTATATAAGATGACCATCCCAAAGACACATGGTCATTAGATTCTCCAATGTCAAAATAAAATTTAAAAATGTTTACATGAGAAGCAAAAAAAATCTAAAATTGACACCCTATTGTCAAAGTTGAAAGAGCCAGAGTAGCAAGATCAAAAAAACTCAAAATCCAGCAGAAGACAAGAAATAACTTAAGATCAGAGCAGAACTGAAGGAGATGGAGACACACAAAAAAAAACCCGTCAAAAAATCATAAATCCAGGGGCTGGTTTTTTGAAAAGATCAACAAAATAGGCCACTAGCCAGATTAATAAAAAAGAAAAGAGAATAATCAAATTGATGCAATAAAATACGATAAAGGGGATATCACCACAGATTCCACAGAAATAAAAACCACCATCAGAGATTACTACAAACACCTCCATGTACATAAACCAGTAAACCTGCAAGAAATGGATAAATTCCTGGACACTTTCATCCTCCCAAGCCTAAACCAGGAAGAAGTCGAAACCCCAAATAGACCAATAACAAGGGCTGAAGTTGAGGCAGTAATTAATAGCTTACCCACTAAAAGAAGCCCAGGTTCAGATGGGTTCACAGCCAAATTCTACCAGACATGCAAAGAGGAGCTGGTACCACTCCTTCTGAAACTATTCCAAACAATCCAAAAAAGAGGGAATCCTTCCAAAATCATTTTATGAGACCAACATCATCCTGATACCAAAACCAGGCAGAGACTCAGCAAGAAAAGAAAACTTCATACCAATATCCATGATAAACATAGGTGCAAAAATCTTCAATAAAATACTGGCAAACTGATTGCAACATCACATCAGAAAGCTTATCCATCATGATCAAGTAGGCTTCATCACAACATATGCAAGTCTATAAACATAATTCACCATATGAACAGAAACAAAGACAAAAACCACATGATTATCTCAATAGATGCAGAGAAGGCCTTTGACAAAATTCAACAGGACTTTATGCTAAAAACTCTCAATAAACTAGGTATTGATGGAATGTATCTCAAAATAAGAAAAGCTATTTATGACAAACCCACAGCCAATATCACACTGAATGCACAAAAACTGAAAGCATTTCCTTTGAAATCTCGCACAAGACAAGGATGCCCTCTCTCACCATTCCTATTCAATATAGTATTGGAAGTTCTAGCCAGAGCAATCAGGCAAGAGAAAGAAATAAAGGGTATTCAATTAGGAAAGGAGGAAGTCTAATTGTTTCTATTTGCAGACAACATGATTGTGTATTTAGAAGACCCCACCATCTCAGCCCAAAATCTCCTGAAACTTATAAGAAACTTCAGCAATGTCTCAGGATACAAAATTAATGTGCAAAAATCACAAGCATTACTATACACTAATAACAGAGTTAAAGAGAGCCAAATCTTTAACTCTGTTATTCATTAAAGAATGAACTGCCATTCACAATTGCTACAAAGAGAATAAAATACCTAGGAATTCAACTAACAAAGAATGTAAAGGACATATTCAAGGAGAACTACAAACCACTGCTCAATGAAATAAGAGATGACACAAACAGATGGAGAAACATTCTATGCTCCTGGTTAGGAAGAATCAATATCGTGAAAATGGCCATACTGCCCTAAGTAATTTATAGTTTCAATGCTATCCCCATCAAGCTACCAATGACCTTCTTCACAGAACTGGAAAAAAACCACCTTAAACTTCATATGGAGCCAAAAGAGAGCCTGCATAGTCAAGTCAATTATAAGCAAAAAGAACAAAGCTGGAGGCATCACACTACCTGACTTCAAACTATACTACAAGGCTACAGTAATCAAAACAGCATGGTACTGGTACCAGAACAGCGATATAGACCAATGGAAGAGAACAGAGACCTCAGAGGCATGCCACCCATCTACAACCATCTGATCTTCGACAAATCTGACAAAAAACAAGCAATGGGGAAAGGATTCCCTGTTTAATAAATGATGTTGGGCAAACTGGCTAGCCATGTGTAGAAAGCAGAAACTGGCCCCCTTCCTGACACCTTACACTAAAATTAACTCCATATTGGATTAAAGACTTAAACATAAGACCTAACACCATAAAAACCCTAGAAGAAAACCTAGGCAAAACCATTCTGGACATAGGCATAGGCAAGGACTTCATGACTAAAACACCAAAAGCATTGACAGCAAAATCTGAAATAGACAAATGGAACCTAATTAAACTCCTGAGCTTCTGCACAGCAAAACAATCATTAGAGTGAATCAGCAACCAATATAATGGGAAAAAATTTTTGCAATCTACCCATCTGACAAAGGGCTAATATCCAGTATCTACAAAGAACTAAAACAGATTTACAAGAAAAAAACAAACCACTCAAAAGTGGGTGAAGGATATAAACAGACACTTTACAAATGAAGACATATATGAGGGCAACAAATATGAGAAAATGCTCATCATCACTGGTCTTTAGAGAAATGCAAATCAAAACCACATTGAGATACCATTTCATGCCATTTAGAATGGTGATCATTAAAAACTCTGGAGACAACAGATGCTGGAGAGGATGTGGAGAAATAGGAACACTTTTACACTGTTGGTGGGAGTGTAAATTAGTTCAACCATTGTGAAAGACAGTGTGGTGATTCCTCAAGGACCTAGAAATAGAAATTCCATTTGACCCAGCAATCCCATTACTGGGTATATATCCAAAGAAGTATAAATCATTCTATTATAAGGACACATGCACACGAATGTTAATTGTAGCACTGTTTACAATAGCTAAAACTTGGAACCAACCCAAATGCCCATGGATGATAGAATGGACAGGGAAAATGTAGCACATATACACCATGGGATACTATGCAGTCATAGAAAACGATATCGTGTCCTTTGTAGGGACATGAACCTGGAAGCCTTCATTCTCAGCAAGCTGACACAAGAACAGAAAATCAAACACCACATGTTCTGACTCATATGCGGTTATTGAACAATGAGAACACATGGACACAGGAAGGGGAGCATCACATACTCGGGTCTCTAGGGAGGGATCTAGGGGAGGTACAGGGGAGTGGGGATAACATGGGGAGAAATGTCAGATATAGGTGATGAGGAAGAAGGCAGCAATCCACAATGCCATGTATGTACCTATGCAACAATCTTGTATGTTCTTCACATGTATCCCAAAACCTAAAATTCAATAAAATATATATTAAAAATAAATGTTAAAGGCAGCTAGACAGAAGAGGCAGATCACTTATAAAGAAACCCTATCAGGCTAATGGTAGATATTTCAGCAGAAACCCTACAATACAGAAGGGATTGGGGGCTTGTATTTAGCATTCTTAAAAAAAGAAATGTGGCAATTCCTCAAGGATCTAGAACCAGAAACACCATTTGACTCAGCAATTGCATTACTGGGTATATACCCAAAGGATTATAAATCACTCTTCTATAAAGACACATGCTCTATTATGTTTATTGCAGCACTGTTCACAATAGCAAAAATTTGGAACCAACCTAAATACCCATCAATGATAGACTGGATAAAGAAAACAAGGCACATATACACCATGGAATATTATGCAGCCATAAAAAAGGATGAGTTCATGTTCTTTGCAGGGACATGAATTAAGCTAGAAACTATTACTCTCCACAAACTAACATAGGAACATAAAACTGAACACCACATATTTTCACTCATAAGTGGGAGTTGAACAATGAGAACCCATGGACACAGGGAAGGGAACATCACACACTGGGGCCTGTCAGGGATCGGGGCCTAGTGGAGGGACAGCATTACGAGAAATACCTCATGTAGATGATAGATTGATGGGTGCAGCAAACCACCATGGCACATGTATATCTATGTAACAAACCTACATGTTCTGCACATGTATCACAGAACTTAAAGTATAATAAATAAACAAACTTGGAAGATGGGGCAAGACAGTGGAATAGAAGTCTCCATGGAGTATTCCCCATGAAAGGAAACCAATTTAACAGATACCTACACCAAGAGTACCTTTATAAGAATCAACACTCAGGGGAGCACAAACAGTAACTTGTTTTATCTTCATATCACTGAAAAGATAGGGAAAAGTTTAAAATATCTGAACCTATACCTCCCCCATCCTCCAGCAGTGATAGCATGATGCAGAGAGCATTTCTATGCACTGGGCAGTGGAAGAACTCAGCAACTGTGAGGCATAAAACTCAGTGCTGCCCTGTCATATCAGAAAGCAAAACCAGACCAAACTAAGCTGATGCCTGACCATAGAGGGAGCATTTAAACCAACCTTTCTTTCAAAATATGAAACATGGCAACAATGCACACTTTCACCACTGTTATTCAACATGGTACTCAAGAGTCCTAGCTTGAGCAGTCAGACAAGAGGAAAAAAATAAGTGCATCTAATTTAGAACAGAAAAAAAGTCAAATTATCCTTGCAAATAATATATTTGGAAAAAACTAACAAGTCTACCAAAAAACTATTAGAACTGATAAATTCAGTAAAGTTGCAAGATATAAAATCAACATATGAATTCAGAATTAATTATATATGCTGTGAAAGGAAAACAAATCTTAGGATCCCAAAATTACTAAGCCAAGGAAAAAGTTATGCTGGGAACTATGGCAGGCAAATCTGCCTCGTATTTTATTACTAAATGAGAAAGCTACAAAGATAAAAAGCTGTATTCCTCCCTCACAAGTTTCCCAGGAGGAAATTCTTTGTGAAAAAAGGACAGACAGAACTCAAAATCATTACTCTGAGGCTCACCTGAGATAAATGCATATCTGATTGCTTCTTCTGTCCTATTGTTTATGTAAAAATGTAGATTAACTGAGGCATATTAAATTGTGTATTCAGTGGAAGGACGATCAAAGACTCAATAAAAATGCAACCTTTTGTCTCTACTTCTTACCTGGAAGCCCCCCACCCTATTACTTTAAACTTTCCCACCTTACTGAACCAAACCAATGTACATATTGATTGATGTCTCATGTCTTCCTAAAATGTTTAAAAGCTAGCTGTACCCTGATCACCTTGGGTACATGTCTTCAGGACCTCCTGATGTTGTGTCATAGATACATCCTTAACCTTGGCAAAATAAACTTTCTAAATTCATTGATACTTTTTGGTTTACAATGCCAATAGTGAACCATCTAAAAAGGAAATGAGAAATTAATGTCATTTATGATAACCACAAATGAAGTTACATACCTAGGAATTAACCAAAGAAGTGACAGATCTTGCTATGAAAACTATGTAACACTGACCCAAGAAATTGAAGAGGACACCAAATGTGGAAAGATATTTCATGTTCATAGATTGGAAGAATCCATATTTTTAAACTATCCATTCTACTTGAAGTAGTGTAAGGATTCAATGCAATCCCCAAAATACTAATGACTTTCTTCACGGAAATTAAAAAAAAAATAATATTATCCTAAAATTTATTTGGAAACACGAAACATCCAGAATAGCCAAAGCTATCTTGAACAAACAGAACAAACCTGGAGGAAACACATTACATGACTTCAGATTATACTACAGAGCTATAGTAACCAAAATGGCATGGTATTGGAAACAGACACAAATACCAATGGGAGAGAATAGTGAACCCAGAAATAAATCCACACACTGATAGTGAACGGACTTTCAAAAAAGCTGCCAGTAACATCCCTGGGTAAGACAATCTCTTCAATAAATGGAGGAATAAAACTAGAGCCTTATCTCTCCCCGTACAGAAAAATAAATCAAAAGGGATTAAAGACTTAAATCTAAGACTTCGAACTATGACACATCATTTTGCCTGCATCAGTGTCCTGAAGAGTTTCTTCAGGAGACTGATGTAGGCAAAAGCTTCTTGAGCAGATAGACAGAAATGGGATCACATTTAGTTAAAAAGCTTCTGCACAGGAAAAGATACAATCAACAAAATGAAAAGACAACCCACAGAATGGGAGAAAATATTTGCAAACTGCCCATCTGACAAGGGCTTAAAATCCAAAATATATAAGGAGCTCAAACAACTCTATAGGAATTAATCTTATAATTCTCATTTTTTTGATGGGCATAATATTTGAATAGACATTTCTCAAAAGAAAACATAAGCATGCCAAATAGGTGTATGAAAAAGTACTCAACAGCCCAATGATCATCAGAGAAATGCAAATCAAAACTACAATAAGACATCATCATACCCCAGTTTCAATGGCTTTCATCCAAAAAACAGGCAAAAACAAATGCTGGTGAGAATGCAGAGAAAAATAGAACCATCATATGCTGTTGGTGGGAATATAAATTAGAACAATCACTACGAAGAAAAGTTTACAGGTTTCTAAGAAAACTAATGAATAGACCTACCTTGTGATTCAGCAATCCCACTGCTGAATATCTACCCAAAGGAAAGGAGATAAAAATATGGAACAAATATATGCACTTGCACATTCGTTGCAGCGCTGTTCACAATGGACAGTATCTGAAAGCAACCTAACAGATGGCCAATATTTGAAGAAACTTAACCCTCTACCCATCAACAGATAAATGGACAAAGAAAATGTAGTACTTATACACAATCAAGTACTATTCAGCCTTTAAAAGAAATGAGATCCTGTTATTTGAAATACGAAATAAAATGAGAGGTCTTGATGGCCTGTACCATTTGGTACGTTTTTGCAATGGCCAGTATTGGTTGTTCCTTTCCAGGTTTAGTGCTTCCTTCAGGCGCTCTTGTAAGGCAGGCCAGGTGGGGACAAAATCTCTCAGCATTCACTCGTCCATAAAAGATTTTATTTCTCCTTCGCTTATGAAGCTTAGTTTGGCTGGACATGAAATTCTGGGTTGAAAGATCTTTTCAAGGATGCTGAATATTGGCCCCTGCTCTCTTCTGGCTTGTAGGGTTTCTGCTGAGAGAGCCACTGTGAGTATGATGGGCTTCCCCTTGTGGGTAACCTGACCTTTCTCTTTGGCTGCTCTTAGCATTTTTTCCTTCATTTCAACCCTGATGAATTTGATGAGATTATGTGCCTTGGGGTTGCTCTTCTAGAGAAATATCTTTGTGGTGTTCTCTATATTTCCTGAATTTGAATGTTGGCCTGCCTTGCTAGGTTTGGAAGTTCTCCTGGATATATTCTGAAGAGTGTTTTCCAGCTTGGATTCATTCTCCCTTTCACATTGAGGTACACTGATCAAACATAGATTAGGTCTTTTCACATAATCCCATATTTCTTGGAGGCTCTGATCATTTCTTTTCATTTATTTTCTCTAATCTTGCTTTCTCATTTTATTTCATTTAGTTAATATTTAATCTCTGATATCCTTTCTTCTGCTTGATTGATTCGGCTATTGAAACTTGTGTATGCTTTGCCAAGTTCTCATGCTGTGTTTTTCAGCTCCATCACGTCATTTATGTTCTTCTCTAAGATGGTTATTCTAGTTAGCATTTCATCTAACTTTTTTTCTAGGCTCTTAGTTTCTTTGCATTGGGTTAGAACATTTTCCTTTAGCTCAGAGAAGTTTGCTATTACCCAGTTTCTGAAGTCTGTTTCTGTCAATTTCTCTAACTCATTCTCCATCCAGTTTTGTTCCCTTGCTGATAAGGAGTTGTGATCCTTTGGCGGAAGAGAGGTGTTCTGATTTATTTGTGATTTCATCTTCTTTGCAATGGTTTCTTCCCATATTCATGGATTTATCTACCTTTGGTCTTTGAAGTTGGTGACTTTCGGATGGGGTCTCTGAGTGGACGTCCTTTCTGTTGATGTTGAAGCTATTTCTTTCTGTTTGTTAGTTTTCCTTCTAACAGTCAGGCTCTCTGCTGCAGGACTACTGGAGGTCCCCTCCAGACCCTGCTAGCCTGGCAATCACCTGCAGGAGCATAGAACAGCAAGGATTGCTGCCTTTTTTTTTCCTCTGGGAACTTTGTCCCAGGAGGGTACCTGCCAGATGTCAGCCAGAGCTCTCCTGTAGAAGGTGTCTCTTTGGATATACAGGGGTCAAGGAGCTATGTGAGGAGGCAGTCTGTCCCTTATCAGAGTTCAAGTGCTGTCCTGGGAGCTCTGTTGCTTCAGAGCTCCCTTCAGAGCTGCTGGGCAGGGATGTTTAAGTCTGCTGCAGCACAATTCACAACCGCCCGTCTTCCCAGGTGCTCTGTTCCAGGAAGATGGGGCTTTATTTATAAGTCCCTGATGAGCTGCTGCCTTTTTTCAGAGATGCCCTGCCCAGCAAGGAGAGAGTCTAGTCACAGTCTTCCTGCAGAGGTTGTTGCTGAGCTGCTGCAGGCTCTGCCCAGTTTCTGTGTAAACTTCCTTGTGTATTTGTTTACACAGGTAAGGTTAGAACTGCTTTGGTAATGGCGGACTGCCTCAGTAATGGCAGATTGCCTCGGTAATGGCATGCTGCCTCAGTAATGGCCAAACTCCTTCCCCCTACCAAGTTCAGCCATCCTGGATAGAGCTCAAACTGCTGTGCGGGCTGTGAAATTCCCAAGCCAGTGGGATTCAGTTTGCTGATATCCATGGGGGTGGGACCTGTTGATCCAATCACCTGGCTCCCCACCTTCAGCACCCTTTCTCTTGAGGGTATGGGCAGCTCTGTCTCATAGGCACTCCAGGTGCGAGACAAAATGCCCACTCATATTTGTGTTGGAGACCCACAGCTCCAGCTGAATCAGCCACTCAAATTTGTTCTGGAAACCCACAGCACCTGTTGGCCCAGCAGGAATCTCCTTGTCTGTGAGCTGCAAAGACCTCAGGAAAAGCACAGCATCCAAACTAGACCAAGTGTTGGAGTGGCCGGAAAAGTCCCCAGTGGCCTCCGCTGGGTGGGGGGGCGGGGGGCGGTCTTCAGCACTTCCCAGCTGAGGCAGTGCCCTACCCTGCCTTGGTTTGCCCTCCTTGGGCTACACTCACTGACCAACCAGTCCCGTTAAGATGAATCTGGTACCTTGGTTGGAAGTGCAATCACTTGCCTTCTATGTCACTCTTGCTGGGAACTGCACTCTGGAGCTGTTCCTATTCAGCCATCTTGGCAGAGAGGATGTGGAGAAATAGGAATGCTTTTACACTGTTGGTAAGAGCATAAATTAGTGCAACCATTGTGAAAGACAGTGTGGCAATTCCTCGAGGCCACACTGGAAATAGAAATTTCATTTGACCCAGCAATCCCATTACTGAGTATATATCATGAAGATTCTAAATTGTTGTATTATAAAGACACATGTACATGTATGTTCACTGTGGCACTGTTTATAATAGCAAAGATGTTGAACCAACCCAAATGCCCATCAAGGATAGACTGGATAAATAATATGTGACTCATATACACCATAGGATACTATGCAGCCATAAAAAAAGGATAAGTTCATATTCTTTGCAGGGACATGGATGCATCTGGAAACCATCATTCTCAGCAAGCTGACACAAGAACAGAAAACCAAACACCACATGTTCTCACTCATAAGTGGATGTTGAACAATGAGAACACATGGACAAACATCACACACTGGGGTCTGTTGGGGGTGGTGGGTTAGGGGAAGGATAGCAGGGGATGCGGAGATTGGGGAGGGATAACATTAGGAGAAATACCTAATGTAGGTGATGGAGGGATGCAGACAGCAAACCACAATGGTATGCGTATACCTATGTAACAATCCTGCAAGATCTCAACATGTACCCCATGACTTAAATTAAAAAAAAAAAACACTAGAGATCTCTATTTGCTAGAGGTCTTTAATAGCAATTAAAAGGTTGCTATTTTAATTTCAGACCGAACAGACAGATACATTAAATGAATTAAGCCAGGGAGAGAAAAACAATCATCACATGTTTTCACTTATTTGTGGGATATAAAAATCAAAACAATTGAACTCATGGAGATAGAAAGATGATTACAAGAAGCTGGGCAGCTTCTTGTATGGAGTGGGAAGAAGGTGGAGATGATTGGGGGTACAAATGTTAATTATGTTCAGTTATTTTTATGTGTACAATTAAATTACTATTGATTATAGTCACCCTATTGTGCTACCAAATATGAGCCCTTATTCATTTATTCTAGGAGTAGAATAAATGTGACACAAAGGATAAATACTTAAGGGGATGCACAACTCCTTTGGCATAATGCAATTATTGCTTATTGAATACCTGTATGACAGTATCTCATGTACTCCCAAAATATATACACCTACACTGTCCCAACAAAAAAATTTTTAAAAAATTTAAGAAAATAAATTTCAACCAAGAATTTCATATCCAGACAAACTA
This sequence comes from Plecturocebus donacophilus, assembly GCA_004027715.1. Taxonomy (NCBI): domain Eukaryota; kingdom Metazoa; phylum Chordata; class Mammalia; order Primates; family Pitheciidae; genus Plecturocebus; species Plecturocebus donacophilus. Next base: position 24,500 of record PVKP010011667.1, on the reverse strand, counting down.
AGCTTCATAAGCAAAGGAAAATCTAAGATTCTCTTCAGATAAGCAAATTCTAAGGGAATTCAGCTGACCTTCTTTGTAAGAGGTCTTTAAAGGAGTTCTACGTATGGAAAGAAAAAAGCATTATAAGCCGCCACAGTAACATACTTATGTATAAAAACCATTAACAACATGAAGGAACTATACAATTAAGTCTGCATAATAAGAAGTTAAAAACATGAGGACAAAATCAAGTCCACACATATTAATTTTAACCTTGAATGTAAATGTGCTAAATGCCCCAATTACAAGGCATAAGTTGGATAAAGATGCAAAATCCAATTGTATTCTATGTTGAAGAGACCTATCTTGCACGTAATAACACCCATAGGATCAAAGTAAAGGAATGGAGAAAAATCTACCAAGCATGTAGAAAACAGAAAAAAGGAAAGGTTGTTATTTTAATTTCAGACCAGACATTAATCCAACAAGCAAAGAAGTTAAAGAAAGGTATTATTGCATAATGATAAACAGTTCAATTCAACAAGAAAAATCTAAGTATTTGACATACACACACACACACACACACACACACACACACACACACACATATATATATACACATACACTCAACACAGGAGCACACCAATTTATAAAATAAATTATTAGAGACTTATGAAGACACATAGATAACCGTAAAATAATAGTGGCAGACTTCAACTGCACACTGACATTATTAGACAGATTATCAGGCAAAAAACTAATAAAGATATTTGGAACCTGAAGATGATACTTGAACCAATGGGCCTAATAGACATCTACTGAACCTTCCACAGAAAACCAGTAGAGTATACATCTACACAAAGCACATACTCTAAAACTGACTATACAATCAGCCATAAAGCAATTCTCATCAAATTCAAAGAAACAAAAGCATACCAACCACACTCTTGTAGCACAGTGCAAAATAAAAATAAAAATCAAGACCAAGTAGATGGATCAAAACCATAAAATTATATGAAAATAAAACAACTTGCTTCTGAATGACAATTAGTTAAACAATAAAATTAAGGCAGAAATCAATACATTCTTTCAAATTAGTGAGAACAAAGATACAACATACCAGAATATCTGGGACACAGATAAGGCAGTGTTAGGAAGGAAGTTTCTAGTGCTAAATGACCACATCAAACATTATAAAGATAACATGTTAGTAACCTAATGACACACCTGAATGAATTAGAAAACAAAGAGCAAATCAATGCCAAAGCTAGCAGAAGACAAGAGATAACCAAAATCAGAGCTAAACTGAAGGAAATTGAGCTACTCAAAGACATACAAAAGATAAATGAATTCAGGCTTTTTTTTTTGAAAGAATAAATAAGGCTTATGAATCATTACATAAATTTTTTAAAAGAGGACATCTGAATAAACACAATCAGAAATGACAAAAGGGACATTACCACAGACCCCACATAAATACAAAAACAAATCTATAAACAGTTAAACAAGAAAATCTAAGTATGTGAGGAGCACACCAATTTATAAATTGACTTCTTATGTCTACTATAAACACTTCTGTGCACAGAAACTAGAAAACCTAGAAGATGGGTAAGTTCCTGGAAACATATAACCTCCCAATATTAAACAAGAAAGAAATTGAATCCCTGAAGAGACCAAAAAGTGAGTTCTAAGACTGAATCAATAATAAAAAATCTACAAAGAAGAAAAATCCCAAGACCACAGCAATACACAGACAAATTCTATCAGATGTACAGTGAAGAGCCAGTACCATTCTGACTGAAATCATTCCAAAAAATTAAAAAAGTTGGACTGCTCCCCAATTTATTCTATGAAACCAGCATTATTCTAATATCAAGTATACTTTATCCTTGGGATGCAAGCTTGATTCAACATCTACAAACCAATACATGTGAATCATCACATAAACAGAACTAAAACCAAAAATCACATGATCATTCCAGTAGATGCATAAAACGCTTCCAATAAAGTCCAACATCCCTTCATGTGAGAAACCCTCAAGTAGCTAGGCACTGAAGAAACATATATCAGAGGCGGTGCATGGTGGTTCACACCTGTAATGCCAGCACTTTGGGAGGCCGAGATGGGTGGATCATAAGGTCAGGAGTTCAAGACCAGCCTGGCCTACATGGTGAAACCTTGTCTCTACTAAAAATACAAAAATTAGCTGGGCATGGTGGCAAGTGCTTGTAATCCCAGCTACTCAGGAGGCTGAGGCAGGAGAATTGCTTGAACAGGAACCTGGGAGGGAGAGGTTGCAGTGAGCCAAGATTGCACCACTGCCCTCTAGCCTGGCCTACAAAGCAGACAAGAAAGAAAAGAAAAGAAAAGAAAAGAAAGAGAAAAGAAAGAAGAAAAGAAAACAAAAAAGAAAAGAAAAGAAAAGGAAGAAAGAAAGAAAGAAAAGCATAAACCAAAATAATGAGTCATTAAGAGTCATCTATGACAAACCCACAGCCAACATTACTGAATGGGCAAAAGCTAGAAGCATTTCCCCTGAGACCTAGAGCAAGACAATGATGCCCACCCTGACTACTACTATTTAACATAGCAGTGGCAGTCCTATGCAGAGCAATCAGACAAGAGAAAGAAATAAAAAGTATCCAAATAGAGAGGAAGTCAAACTATCTCTGTTTGCAAACAATGTCATTTCATATCTAGAAAACCCTATAGTCTCTGCCCAAAAGTTCTTAGATCCAACTTACACACACACACACACACACACACACACACACACACACACACACACACACACACATACATACACACACACGAAAAAAAAACCTTCTGCAAACTTTCAGTATACAAAATCGATGTACAAAACTTAGTAACATTTCTATACACCAACAACATCCAAACTGAGAGCCAACTCAAGCTGAATGCAATCCCATTCACAGTAGGCACACAAAGATTAAAATACATAGGAATGCAGCTCATCAGGAGGATAAAAGATCTATAAAATGAGAATTATAAAAAAAATTCTCAAAGAAATCAGAGATGACACCAAGAAATGGAGACAATTTCATGCTTGTGGATAGAAAAAAAGTCATTAAAATGGCCATGCTTCCCAGAGCAATATACAGATTCAATAATATTTGTATCAAATTGCCAATGGCAGTGTTCACAAAATTAGAAAAAATAATTTTAAAGTTGATATGGAACCAAAACAGAGCACAAATAGCCAACACAATCCTAGGCAAAAAGCACAAAAGTGAAGGTACCTCATCACCTAACTTTAAACAATACTACAGTCCGACAGTAATAAAAACAGCATGGTACTGGTTAAAAAAAAAAAAAAAAAAAAAAACAGACACATAGACTAATGGAACAGAATAGAGTGTCCAGAAAAAAAGCTGTACACCTAAAACTCTCTGATATTCAACAAAGTCAATAAAATCAAGCTGTGGGGAAATAACTCCCTATTTAACAAAGGGAGCTAGAATTTCTTGCTAGCTATATGCAGAAAATTGAAACTATTCCCCTACATTTCATCATATACAAAAATCAACTCAAGAAGAATGAAAGACTTAACTGTAAATCCTAAAACTACAAAAACTCTGAAAGGTAAACGAGGAGACACCATTCTGGACAAAGGCCCTGGCAAAGATTACATAATGGAGATACCAGTAGTAATAAAAATGGGCAAATGGGACCTAATTAAAAAAGAGTTTCTGTACAGAAAAGGAAACTATCCACAGAGTAAACAGACAGCCAAGAGAATGGGAGAAAATATTTGAAAACTATGCATCTGACAAAATATCCAGAATCTATAAGGAACTTAAATAACAAGCAAAAAAATAACCTCATTCAAAAGTGGGCAAAGGATATGAACAGCTTCAAAAGAAGACATACATACATCAATAAGAATATGAAAAATGCTCAACATGACTATTTAAAAAATGCAAATCAAAACCACAATGAGAATATAGTCAGTAAGAATATGAAAAATGCTCAACATCATTAGTCATTTAAAAAAATGTGATTTGGGGATGGATGCAGCAAACCACCATGCCATGTGTATACCTATGTAATGATCCTGCACGATCTGCACATGTACCCCAGGACTTAAAGTACAATAAAAAATGCAAATCAAAACCACAGTGACATACCATCTCATGCCAGTCAGAATGGTTATTATTAAAAAGTCAAACAATAACAGATGCTGGCAAGGTTGTGGAGAAAAGGGACAGTTTATACACTGCTGGTAAGAATGTAAATTAGATCAACCATTGTGAAAAGCAGTATGGTGATTTCTGAAAGAAGTTAACTCAATCTACTATTAAACCCAGCAGTCCCATTATTGGATATATACCCAAAGAAATATAAATTGTTCCTCCTTAAAGACACATACGTATGTATGTTCATCACAGCACTATTCACAATAGCAAAAACATGGAATCAACCTAAATATTCATCAATGGTAGACTGGAAAAAGAAAATGTGGTACATATATGCCATGAAATACTATGCAGTCATAAGAAAGAATGAGATCATGACCTTTGCAGCAACATGGAGGGAGCTAGAGGCCATTATGTTTAGCTAATGAACAGATGAACAGAAAGGCAGATACTACATATTCTCACTTAGAAGTGAGAGCTAGTTTTTGTTCCGTTTGTCAAAGATCAGATGGTTGTAGATACGTGGTGTTGCCTCTGAGGCCTCTGTTCTGTTCCATTCGTCTACATCAAAAGGATTCTCTGTTTAATACATGGTATTGGAAAAACTGGCTAGCCATGTGCAGAAAGCAGAAACTGGACCCCTTTCTGACACCTTACACTAAAATTAACTCCACATGGATTAAAGACTTAAACATAACAATGAATACGATAAAAACCCTAGAAGAAAACCTAGGTAAAACCATTCAGGACATAGGCATAAGCAAGGACTTCCTCACTAAACCACCAAAACCACTGGCAACAAAAGCCAAAACAGACAAATTGGACCTAACTAAACTCCAGAGCTTCTGCACAGCAAAAGGAACAATCGTTAGAGTGAATCAGCAACCAACAGAATGGGAAAAAATTTTTGCAATCTACCCATCTGACAAAGGGCTAATATCCAGAATCTACAAATAACTAAAACAGATTAACAAGAAAAAAACAAACTCATCCAAAAGTGGGAGAAGGATATGAACACTTTTCAAAAGGAGACATATATGAAGCCAACAAACATAGGAAAAAATCCTCATTATCACTGGTCATTAGAGAAATGCAAATCAAAACCACATTGAGATACCACCTCATGCCAATTAGAATGACGATCATTAAAAAATCTGGAGACAACAGATGCTGGAGGGGATGTGGAGAAATAGGGACACTTTTACACTGTTGGTGGGAGCATAGATTAGTTCAACCATTGTGGAAGACAGTGTGGAGATTCCTCAAGGACCTAGAAATAGAAATTCTGCTTGACCCAGCAATCCCATTACTGGGTATATATCCGAAGGATTATAAATCATTCTATTATAAAGACACATGCACATGTATGTTCACTGCGACACTGTTTACAATAGCAAAGACTTGGGTCTTTGCTACTGTAAAACCCAAATGCCCATCAACGATAGACTGGACAAGGAAAATGTGGCACATGTACACTATGGAATACTGTGCAGCCATGAAAAACGATGAGTTCGTGTCCTTTGTAGGGACATGTATAAATCTGGAAACCATCATTCTCAGCAAGGTGACACAAGAACAGAAAATCAAACACTGCATATTCTCACTCATAGGCAGGGGATGAACAATGAGAACACATGGACACAGGGAGAGAAGCATCACACACTGGGGTCTGTTGGAGGGGGTCAGGGGAGACACAGCGGAGGGAAGGGGAGGTTGGGGAGGGATAACATGCAGAGAAATTCCAGACATAGGTGATGAGAAGATAGAGGCAACAAACAACATTGCAATGTATATACCTATGGAACAATCCTGCATGATCTGCACATGTACCCCAGAACCTAAAGTACAATAAAAATAGACAAATGAAAAAGAAATGAGAGCTAAACATTTAATTGACATAGACACAAATAAGGGAACAACATACACCAGCACTTGAGGGTGCAGTGTAGGATGAGGATGAGAATCAAAAAACTATAAAGTACAATACTTATGACCTTGATAATGAAATCATCTATACATGAAGCTCCCATGATGTGAAATTTACCTATATAACAAACCTACACATATGCCTCTGAATCTAAAATAAAAGTTTTTAAAGTCCTCATAATTTTCTAACAAAAACAAATGAAACAAATAAAAAATTACAAAGTCTCTACAAACAAATGATTACTGAACAAAATAAAAATTATAAATGAAGAATAAATAAAATTTTCACTGGATGGATTCAATAGCACAATAGAGATTACAGAAATTTAACACCAATCAACAGTAATGACCCAGTCTAAATAGAGAGAAAATAAGTTGAAACAGGAAATGAACAAAGTTTCAGTAACCAGTGAAACAATAACCAGGAAATTTTCAATTATTTTTAAAGAAGACAAATACTTCTTTTCATTATTATTGTTATTTCAATAGTTTTTGGGGTACAGCTGGCTTTTGGTTACATAGATGAGTTATTTAGTGGTGATTTCTGAGGTTTTGGTGCACCCATCACCCAAACAGTGTTCACTATACTCAATATGTAGTCTTTTATCCCTCACTCCCCACCCACCCTTTTCTTCCAACTTCCCAAAGTCCATTCTGTCATTCAAACACTTTGCATCCTCATAGCTTAGCTCCCACTTATAAGTGACAACATACAGTATTTATTTCCTTCCTGAGTTACTTCAATTAAATAACGGTCTCCATACTCCATCCAGGTTGTTGCAAATTTTATTATTTTATTTTTTCTTATGTCTTATATTTCTTGCATGCATATATATTTATGTGTGTGTATGTGTGTGTGTGTATATATATATATGTTTTATATGTGTTTTGGCTTATATTTACCTATATAACATAAGTAAATATATCTATTTACTCTCTATGTACTATGGCTTATATTCCTTGGCATGCATATATATATATATATAGTGGGAGAAGGATATGAACACTTTTCAAAAAGAGACATATATGAGGCCAAAAACATATGAAAAATGCTCATCACTGGTCATTAGAGAAATACAAATCAAAACCACATTGAGATATATACATACCTGTATACACACACACACACACACACACACACACACACACACACACATATATAACATTTTCTTTATCTATGGTTGATGGTTGATGAGCATTTAGGCTGGTTCCATATGTTTGCAGTTGTGAATTGTACTGCTGTCAACATGTGTGTGTAAGTATCTTTTTCATATAATAACTACTTTTCCTCGAGGTAGACATTCAGTAGTGGGATTGCTGAGTTGAATGGTAGTTCTACTTTCAGTTCTTTAAGGAATCTCCATGCTGTTTTTCACAATGGTTGTACTAGTTTACATTTCTTCAAACAGTGTAAAAGTGTTCCCTTTTCACCACATTCACACCCCACACCACACATCCACACACATTCTTCTCTATTGCATCTTCTGTTTTCTTTTTAGTCTACCTAGTGTCGATTTATCTCATTTTTTCAAAAAAAAAAAATCTCTAGGATTCATTGATGTTTGGAATTTTTTTTTTGTTTTTGCAATGCAATGTTTAGTTGCATCACAACTAAAATGACTAGAAAATTGAGAGCAAACCAACCCCAAAACTACCAGAAGAAATAACTAAAATCAGAGCTGAACTGAATGTTGTTTTTTGTTTTTGTTTTTTTGCAATGCATTTTAGTTATTTCTTGTCTTCTGCTAGTTTTGGAACAGGTTTGCTCTTAGTTTTCTAGTTATTTTAATTGTGATGTTAGGTTGTCAATTTTAGATCTTTTTATCTTTTTGATATGTGTGTCTAGTGCTATAAATTTCCCTCTTAACACTGCCTTAGCTGTTTCCCAGAGAATCTGGTATATTGTGTCTTTGTTCTCATTAGTTTCAAAGAACTTCTTGATTTCTGCCTTAAGTTCATTATTTACCCAAAAGTCATTCAGAAGCAGTTTGTTTAATTTCTGTTTTTCATATAAGCTGAGTGTTTTGTTTGTTTTTGTTTTTTATACTTTAGGTTCTAGGGTACATGTGCAGATCATGCAGGATTGTTGCATAGGTACACACATGGTAATGTGGTTTGCTGCTTTCATTCCCCCGTCATCTACATCTGGCATTTCTCCCTATGTTATCCCTCCCCAACCCCCACAGTCCCTCCTCTAACCCCACCCAACAGACCCCAGTGTGTGATGCTCCCCTCCCTGTGTCCATGTGTTCTCACTGTTCAACACCCACCTATGAGTGAGAACATGCAGTGTTGGATTTTCTGTTCTTGTGTCAGTTTGCTGAGAATAATGGTTTCCAGATTCATTCATGTCCCTACATAGGACACAAACTCATCATTTTTTATGGCTGCATAATATTCTGTAGTGTATATATGCCACATTTTCCTTGTCCAGTCTATCATCTCTGGGCATTTAGATTGGTTCCAGGTCTTTGCTATTGTAGAGTGCCACTATGAACATACATGTGCATGTGTCTTTATAATAGAATGATTTATAATCCTTTGGATATATACCCAGTAATGGGATTGCTAGGTCAAATGGAATTTCTATTTCTAGGTCCTTGAGAAATTGCCACACTGTTTTCCACAATGGTTGAACTAATTTACACTCCCACCAACAGTGTAAAAGTGTTGCTATTTCTCCACATCCTCTCCAGCATCTGTTGTCTCCAGATTTTTTAATGATCGCCAATCTAACTGGTGTGAGATGGTATCTCAATGTGGTTTTGATTTGAATTTCTCTGATAATTGTGATGAACATGTTTTCATGTTTTTTGCCCTCATATATGTCTCCTTTTGAAAAGTGTTCATATCCTTCTCCCACTTTTGGATGGGTGTTTTTCTTGTAAATCTGTTTTAGTTCTTTGTAGATTCTGGATGTTAGCCCTTCGTCAGAGGGGTAGATTGCAAAAAATTTTTCCCATTCTGTTGGTTCCCATTCAGTTCACTCTAATGATTGTTTCTTTTGCTGTACAGAAGCTCTGGAATTTAATTAGGTCCCATTTGTCTATTTTGGATTTTGTTGTGAATGCTTTTGATGTTTTAGTCATGAAGACCTTGCCTATGCCTGTGTCCTGAATGGTTCTGCCTAGGTTTTCTTCTAGGGTTTTTATGGTGTTAGGTTTTATGTTTAAGTCTTTAATCCATCTGGAGTTAATTTTAGTGTAAGGTGTCAGTAAGGGGTCCAGTTTCTGTTTTCTACACACTGCTAGCCAGTTTTATTCCCTCTGTTTGTATTGTTTGGAATAGTTTCAGAAGGAATGGTACCAGCTCCTCTTTGTATGTCTGGTAGAATTTGGCAGTGAACCCATCTGGACCTGGACTTTTTTTGGTTGGTAGGATAATTGCTGCCTCAACTTCAGCCCTTGTTATTGGTCTGTTGAAGGTTTCAACTTCTTCCTGGTTTAGGCTTGGTAGGGTGCAAGTGTCCAGGAATTTATCCATTTCCTCCAGGTTTACTGGTTTATGTGCATAGAGTTGTTTGTAGTAGTCTCTGATTATAGTTTTTATTTCTGTGGAGTCAGTGGTGATATCCCCTTTATCATTTTTTATTGTATCTATTTGATTCTTCTCTCTTTTCTTACTAATCTGGCTAGTGGTCTATTTTGTTGATCTTTTCAAAAAACCAGCTCCTGAATTTATCGATTTTTTGAAGGATTTTTTAATGTCTCTATCTCCTACAGTTCTGCTCTGATCTTAGGTATTTCTTGTCTTCTCCTAGCTTTTGAGGTTTTTTGATCTTGCTTCTCTAGATTTTTCAATTTTGATGATAGGGTGTCAATTTTAGATCTTTCCTCACTTCTCTGGTGGGCATTTATTGCTATAAATTTCTCTCTACACATTGCTTTAAATGTGTCCCAGAGATTCTGATATGCTGTGTCTTCATTCTCATTGGTTTAAAAAAAATCTTTATTTCTGCCTTCATTTAATTGTTGATCCAGTCAACATTCAGGAGCCAGGTTCTGACGTTCCATGAAGCTATGCAGTTCTGAGTTAGTTTCTGAATTCGGAGTTCTAATTTGATTGTTCTGTGGTCTGAGAGACTGTTTGTTATGATTTCCGTTATTTTGCATTTGCTGAGAAGGGATTTACTTCCAATTATGTGGTCAATTTTAGAGTAGGTGCCATGTGATGCTGAGAAGAATGTATATTCTGTGGATTTGGGGTGGAGATTTCTGTATGTATCTGTCAGGTCTGCTTGGTCCAGATCTGTATTCAAGTCCTGGATTTCCTTGAGTTTTAGTCTCATTGATCTGTCTAATATTGACAGTAGAATGTTTAAGTCTCCCAATATTATTGTGCGGGAGTCTATGTCTCCTTGTAGGGCTCTAAGAACTTGCTTTATGTACCTGGGAGCTCCTGTGTTGGGTGCATATATATTTAGGATCATTATTTCTTCTTGATGCATTGATCCTTTTACCATTATGTAATGCCCTTCTTTGTCTCTTTTAATCTTTGTTGGTTTAAAGTCCATTTCATCAGAGACTAGGATTGCAACTCCTGCCTTTTTTGCTTTCCCTTTGCTTGATAAATCTTGCTCCATCCCTTTATTTTAAGCCTATGTGTGTCCTTGCATGTGAGATGGATTTCCTGAATACAGCACACCGATAGATTTTGACTTTTTATCCAATTTGCCAGTCTGTGTCTTTTGATTGGGCTAAATGCATTTCGCCCAATCAAAAGACAGACTGGCAATTTAAGGTTAATAAAAATATTAACCTTAAATGTAAATGGACTAAAATGCATTTAGTCCATTTACATTTAAGGTTAATATTTTTGTGTGTGAATTTGATCCTGCCATTTTGATGCTAGCTGGATGTTTTCCCTATTAGTTGACACATTTTCTTCATCACGTTGATGGTCCTTACCATTTGGTACATTTTTGGAGTGGCTGGTACTGATTATTCTTTCCTTGCTTAGTGCTGCTTTCAGGAGCTCTTGTAAGGCAGGCCTGGTGGTGATGAAATCTCTCAGCAATTGCTCGTCCATAAAGATCTTCTTTCTCCTTCGCTTATGAACCTTAGTTTGGTTTAATTTCAATGTAATTCTATGGTTTTGAGCAATTTTCTTAGCCTTGAACTGTATTTTTATTGTGCTGTGGTCTGAGAGAGTGGTTGGCATAATTTTGCTTTTTTTATTTGTTTTTTGAATTTGCTATGTATTGCTTTATGACCAGCTGTGTGGTTGACTTCAGAATATGTGCTATGTGGCAATGAGAAGAATGTATGCTCTGTTGTTTTGGGTTGCAGAGTTCTGTAGATGTCTATCATATCCATTTGGTCCAATATTGAGGTCAGGTCCTGAATATCTTTTTAATTTTATGTCTGGGTGATCTCTCTAATACTGTCAGTGGAGTTTTGTAATCTATTATTTTTTGGGAGTCTAAGCCCCTGGAAGTCTCTACGAACTTGCTTTATGAATCTCAGTACTCATGTCTTATTTCAGAAAATCAGTGTTCAAACTCTGAGATTCTTTCCTCAGTTTTGTCTATTTTGTTTTTAATACTTCCACTTGCATTATGAAATTCTTATAGTGTGTTTTTAAGGTCTATAAAGTTGGTTACATTCTTTTCTATACTCTTTACTTTGTAATCTCCTCTATCAATTTATTGTGATTCTTAGATTCCTTTGATTGGTTTTCAAGCTTCTCCTGAATCTTGATGATCTTTCTTCCTATTCATATTCTGAATTCTATTTATTTCATTTCAGCCACCTCAGCCTGTTTAAGATCCCTTGCAGGAGAACTAGTGGGGTCATTTGGAGGAAAGAAGACACTCTGGCTTTTTTAGTGGAGACTTCTTGCACTGGTTCTTTCCTATCTTTGTGGGCTAATATCCTTCAATCTTTGAAGTTGCTGTCTGTTTAATGTTTTTTTTTTTCTTTTATCCTATTTCATGCCTGGAATTCTAATGTGATACAAGATGAGTTCAGTCAACTGATTTCATTCCTGGAAAATTTTAAGGTCCCAAGGCTCAGCTCAGCACTCCTGGACTACATGATATAACTCCAGGAGACTGGTATCTGTCCCTTACTTTGGTCTCTGGCTCCTCAAGTTTAGGAAGCTGCTGTGCTGGAGAGGCCAAGGTGCTCCCATACCACTGGCCACAACACTCTAATAGGTGCTGCCAGCAAAAGCACTTCATAGGGCAGTTACAGTAGGATCTGTCCTCATTCACATGTGCCAGCAGCAGTGCATGGTGTATGCTCATCAGCTGTGGCAGGGTGCTAGCAGGTGCCAGACTCCCTGTGGGCATTCACAGTACACCTTAGGTGGGCTGGTGCCCCTCCATATGCATTTGTGCAAGTGACAGTGCTAGCATGGGGGTGGAGTGCTGGTAGGTGCAGGACTATGTGTACCCTCTATGCACATTTTGGCAGGTGACAATGGGCCACTCAGGGTAGGGGTGAGTCTGCTGCTTTCTGCGTCTAGTTTCATGCTGGCATCAATGTCTTTGCAGGGGCAAGGCACTGGTGGGGACAGGGCTGCTGGGCTCATGACCACCAATACTCTGACACATTGGTGGTGCAGGAACACATGCACATTGGTGGGAAAAAGAAGGCAAGGCCTGCCTCTGCACACATGTGCCAGCAAAGTGATGTGAGTGGTGGCTATTGGCGATGGCATGCAAGCAAAGATGCATCTGGAAGTCTGAAGTCAGGGAAAGGCATGGGTGAGTTGGTACATGTCTTCAGAGCTGGTCTATTGGAGCACTCTGCTGGTCAGGTGAGTCTGCCAGTGCAGGAGCTATGATGTGGGACCCCAAGAGGTGTCTTGGGGCTTTACTGCAAGCTGGCAGTGGCAAGGCTGGGGCTCTGACAGGCCAGCAGACTAGGGGGTACTCAGGTTGGATTAGCCCCATCTCAAGGGCAAGAGTACCCTGAACAGTTCACGTCTGACAGTTTCCCTAGGGCTGAAGTCTATGGGAGCAAGGCAAGCCTAGGGTCATGGACTTTACTAGTTAAGCTCCTCTACAGATCTCCTGCACTGAACTCTCTGGATCTGCACAAACAGGAGTTTGCCCCTGGTCAAGGGATCTCCTCCTACTAGGATTCCGGAGGCCCACGGTGAGAGTGGGTTGCTCGCTGCCTGTTTAACTCACCCCATATGCATTAATCACTGGGGGCCAGGAATAAGGCCTGGTGCCTGGTAGCCCTGTGCAGGGTTCCCATCTTACTCCGCCCTCAGTCTAACATATGTGTTTTCCCTCAATCCATTTTCAATTAAGGAGTTATCGTTTAATGGGTATGGAGGTTTTAGTGAGAATAATGAAAAAAATGTAGGTATAGACAGTGCTGATGGTTATAAAACATTATAAATAAATGTAATGCCACTGAACTGTATACTTTCATAAAGGTTAAAATGAAAATTTTGTATTATATATATTCACCACAGTTGGAAATATTATAAAATAACTCCTTATACAGAAGACCTGTAAATTCACTTTCCAATGTAATTTTTGTATACTATGTTCATATAAGGAGTGTATATATAGTTTATATAGATTACTTTTAATAAACTACTTCTAATTCAGATATATTTGTTTCATAGATCTTTATAAAGTTTAAATTTAAGTGCACAAAAGAATACAATTAAAGAATCTGGCTCCTTTGAATGTTAACTAAATTTTCTAAAAATGTACTTAATAGTCATTTTCTGTGACACCACAATTACTTCACTTATGTGAACAATGTGGTCTGTCATTTCTATTAATTTCCACATTCCTTTTGTAAGCAGTATTGACAAAGATAATTACCTTAAAGAATGGAAACTGCATTTTGTCAAAAGGAGTTCGGTGAAACATTAGAGTATTTGCATATCCTCCAAAATGACAAACTAATGAATTCTGGGTGTACTCTAATTTTGGTTGCTGAAGGTTGCCAGTGTTTCTGGGTTAAAGGTATCATTAGAATTTACTTGAGTCTTTTTTTTTTAACCAAAGACAGGGAGATCAAACATTTTTCAATGTAGACTTGCAGAGTTTTTTAGTTATAAGTTAACTAGTATTAATTTCATAGTATCAATAGTCCTGTGCAGTTAAGAAATTCAAATACAGCCTGGCTTGACTAGCAAATGTAAAATATCTCAAGTACAAACAATTTAGCCTGCCAAATATCACTGAGATGGTTCCCTCTCTTTGGACCTTAACATTGGTTCAATTCCTTTTGAACCTCAGTATCTCACAGTGTTTACATGCATGGATTCCAGAATCAGTCAGCAGGCATTCAACTCCCAGCTCTACCATTTATTAGCTATGGAACGCTGAGCAAGACACTTATTTTGTTTGTACCTCAATTTCCTCCCCTACAAAGGAGGGATAATTATAGGATGGGGACTGGGTTTGTGGGGACAGAGGTCAGTGGGCTTGTGCCTGCCGAGACTCTGACAAAATGGTGGTGCAGGTGCACATGTACATTGGTGGGAAAGGGAAGGTAAGCAACATCAGCCTCTGCACACACATGTGCCAGCAAAGCAATGTGGTTGGTGGCTGTGGGCACCTAACTTCAAGAAGACAAAGAAGCATGGGAAAGATATAAATCTAGGTTACGGCTTAAATATAAAGCATTTCAAACAGTATTTGGCACAGAGTAAATATACAAAAGTGGTAGTTAACTTTTTCATAAAGTACATTTCTGTCCACACAACAGTAATATTTAGAGTGTCACTTCAATCTTCTTGTGCTTAATAAAGCATTATTCTTCTTGCTACCAGGTTACTTGCCTTTTTCTAAAAGCATTCTTTTGTTCTCCAGCTCCAATCTGTTTATTCTAGAGATAAGTATTTCTCCACAGTTACCATATGCTTTCCATGAATGGTAGTGCTATCTTTCTATGACTCTTTTTTTTTTGCAACCATCATTGTTTATTGTAGTACTATCAACAGATTGTGGTGCCAAGCAACATTTTGCCACAAATGACAGGAGTATTTTGTCTGGTTCTAGTTTATCTAAAAAGTTGTAAGAAGCTTAGCAGTTATCACCATATTCAAAATCTTACATGCCTTTTGTTATTCTTAATATACCAGAAATCATTCTTCATAATGTCTATTGGCTTCCTTTAAGAAAAAACATCTCAAGGAAAACCTCAAGGAGAATTATTTCTTTCAGTTACTTGATTTTCTGCATTGTATAACTTCTCAAAGTAAAACAGTGTCTGGTCCTTAGATTCCTATTTACTAACAATAGTAGAAAATTATATAGTACAGATTAATATCATCAGTAACTAGTATGTTTATTGGATTTCATAAATAATGGCAAATAACAGCATTTTAATGTATTTCTAAATTAGAAAATGCTCTGAAATATTACTATGTTTCCATTATCCTTTCCAAAAAATCTCTTGAAAATATTTACCACTAAAATATAATTTGAATTCATCATGAATATATCAATAATTTAAAATACTTCTGATTCTGAATGCAAGATATCTTCAGTGTTTTTTATTTTACATAATTACTTCTATGTTAAATCTTTTTATCTTTTTATGTTAAATCTTTTCTATGTTTAACATAGATTTATCTTTTTAAAAACATGTTTAACATAGATTTATCTTTTTATCTTTAGCCCTCTGACTCAAATAATTAAGAGTATCAACTTTATTTAAAAATAGGGTGACTATAAGGAATGCAAATAATTTCACCATGTGGCAAAGACAAGTTATATTAGGAGAGATGCCAATGAGAAAATAAAATTTCTGGACCTTTATTATTGCCTCAGATGAAATGGATATTATACCCATGTACTCATGAATTTTCCAAACATATACTGAAGGCTTCCTACAGCTTCATGACATATGGCATCAATATTTTAAAATGTATTCCTTTATAGACAGTGTTGACTTAGAAATGTTATCCCAATAAATCTCAGTTAGGAAATAGTTTCAGAGCAGGATGTTCTTATTTAGTAATTGTTAAGATACTTTCTGTCAAAATGGCTTCTTTTTTCTCCAAAATTCTATAAAGAAACTTTTTTGCAAATATTTTTCTCCCCAATTTATCTGGTTTAAGTTATCTAAAAGTAAGGATTCTTATTTGAGACATGAAGAGCTTTTATTAGAAGCACAAATGTATTAGAAGATATAAACTTTTCCAGATTTATGAAAGAAATTTGTTTAATAAAATGTACTGTTAATAGTTACAAACCTAAAATCAGTTTTTCCCCAGCTTTACTTCTCAGCCATTGAGTTGTCTAATCCAAGTGCTTCTGAAATTCCTATCATGTTTAATTACAAGGCATTTTCAGAAAATTTTACCATTATTTTACTAGCTTAATTGTCTTTGAGACCTGCCTTGCCATGCTTTGGATCAACAAAACAATGAAAAGCAACTTGTTAAATTTCAAGGGCTTTTAGTAATACAAATGTCAGTAATTTTGGCTTGTCTAAGTAGACTAAACAAAATAATGAACACATTAGGAAATAGTCATAAGACTTTCAAGCTTCAGAAATATTTACTTGATTGTTTTGAAAGATTGAAACATAGCAAACATATTCTTGAGTTCAGATTTCTTTCATGCTGTCTAAATCAAGCCAGAGTTAATAGTACATAGGAAGTCACACATTAGTTCTCATTCTTTTTTTTCTATCCCCCAAACACATAACTATAACAAAATTTCATTAGTGAAAGAGATTCATGAAAGCTCTGTGGAAGAATGGGGGAAGAGATAATGCAGTTAGGCTATTATACTAATTCTTGCTTTTATCGGAAACATGTCTGTAGTTTGAGCCTTTCAGGTAAATCTGGACTATTTTCCTTTCCACATACATATCTTTACCAGCTATTTCTGGTTTGTTTGTTCTTGTTTTTGAGACAGAGTCTCACTCTGTCACCAAGCTGGATCTCGGCTCACTGCAACCTCTGCCTCCCAGGTTCAAGCGAGGCTCCTGAGTAGCCTGGACCACAAGCGCACATCACCACGCCCAGCTAATTTTCATATTTTTAAATAGAGATGGGCTTTCACCATGTTGGCCGGGATGGTCTCAATTTCTTGACCTCATGATCCACCCTCCTTGGCCTCCCAAAGTGCTGGGATTACAGGTGTGAGCCACGGCACCCGGCTTCTTAACAGCTCTTAAAAAGAGGTGGAACAGGAAATAATTCTCTGCATTGAACAAGTACCATTTGTTTTTTGTTTGTTTGTTTTTGAAATGAGAGGACCACATAGTAGCTAAGTCAAAAAATCAACGAGGTGGTGTGGTAGGCAGAGCAATGACTTCCAAAGAAGTCCATATTTCAATCTTCACAAATGTGAACATATTACTTTACGTGGCAAAAGGGACACTGCAGATTTGATTAAGGCCAATGACATTGCCATGGGGAGATTATACAGGATTATCCAAGGGGTGCAATCTAGTTATAGTTTGTAAAAGCAGAGCATCATTCCCAGCTGACGTGAGAAAGTGATGTGACAACAAAAGAAGAGTCAGAAACATGCAATGTTGCTGTCTTTGAAGATGGAGGAATGGATCCATGAGTCAAGAAATGAAGGATCCTCTATGAGCCAATAAATGAGGGATCCTCTCAAAGCTTGAAAAGGCAAGGAATAGATTCTCCCTAGAGTCTATAGAATAAACAGTCCTACCAATACCGAAAGATATCTAGATTTTAGCCCAGTGAGACCTGTGTCATACGTCTAATAACAGAACTGTAGGATGATGTTTGTGTTGTTTTCAGCCACTAAGTTTATGGTTATTTGTTATAGCATGAATGGAAAACTTATGTGATGGTAATGAGATTTTGACTTTACTATTGCTTCAGAAGTGTCAGATGGCTGTTAATCTCCTTTTATTTACTCATTTTGAATTTGAATGTATTACAAGTTTACACTCAAACTTATTTGTAAGTACATAACAGCCACTCTTTAACAATTATGTGGTTTGAACATTTTCATGGTGCTCATTACCAATTTTAAGTTTACTCAAAATTTCCCTAATAAAACAGAAATAATCATATAGCCACCTCCAAAAAATTAGTGTAGTCTCAATTTTTGTTTCCAAAGCAAGATAAGCATGATTTACTAAGTATTTTTTCCAAAATGTCCCAAAATTACATGTACTATAGCATACCAAAACAATAGACAAAACATTTTTAGTAACATCTGTTTACTAGTTTTTCACACTCTGGGTCTCCAGAATCTTAAATGTAATAGTCAAGTTATTTATGCCCAGTTTATATTTTAAAACATACTTGGAGATATTATTTATGATTTCCAAATATAAGAATGTATTTATTAACCATAACTGAGAATATACCTAAATATTGAAAATATAATTAAGAATGCATTAAGAATATCTATGTATATTATTTGAAAAATATACTCTATAGAAAGCTCACCCCAAAGCAAATGTGCAGTTTCTCTCCTGAACAGTTTCTGTGATTAGATCTGCTCACCATCCAGGTTTGGGGGCCACGAAGTAGGAGTGATTCACTGCTTTCCTCCCTTTGCCTGGTTGCCAATTGAATGCACATTTACATGCACAAACACCATGGTTCAAGTAGCCCTTTTATTAATACAAAATGTATGTTGGTAAACTTGGAGGAGGAAAGATAAATCATAAATGGATTTTTAAACTCTTTAAAATGATAATCTAGAGTGGACTGTGCTGTTATTTAACAACATTCTTCTTTGGAAATCTAATAACTTTTCAATCCCAGAAGAGAGATAAAAAGTAATCATATATACCATATACATTTTAATAAGTAGTGAGCCATTGTAAGAACCTCTGTTATCATTTCCTTGATATAGGTTTTTAAAGACTTTTTTTCATAAATATAGAAAAAAATAATTAAGAACTTCCTAGTGATCGTAATTCCAATACCATTTTGTGATATGGAAATTGTCACCAATATTATAGTTTCTATAAAATCCATTCATTGTTAGGGTTTAGTTAGGACAGAACTCATATCAATTATTAAGCAGAGAGAATTTAAATAAAGATTTGTTAACTGAGTATGAAGTTATTAACTAAGTAACTAAGAGGATTAAAGAAAAGAGCACTAAAAGATCATGAAGGCAGCAACTCTAAGAAGTAGGTAATACCCTGGGGCTAGAGGTGACCCAGAACTCTAAGGACTGGACACTGGCTAGTTGGTGTCCCTAAGGAAAAAGGATAAGACCAATTCTACAGGTGATGAACCAATGGCAAACAGGATTCTAATATTGCCTTAGAAGGAATCGCCACATGCAGACAAGCCATGCTGCTCACAGAAATGGCAAGTAGTCAGAAAGCAAATAGGGAGGAGTAAGTCCCTTCCTCCTCCTCCATGCTTGGAGTTTCAAGCTCACACCCCTTTTGCCAGAATTTACCAGAGACCCAGTTCCAGCATTGCAAAGCAGGGTAGAGACAGTAAGTTTGAAATTGAGACATTAATTTAATACATGGCACTGAATTCAATCAAAAGCACCTATTATTGACAATATTTAAAATATTTACACTTTTTTTTTATCTAATAGATTCCAACCAAATGGAAGATTTGTTTTGCTCATGCTGTACCATCAGCCTGCAATTCTCTTCCTCTTTGTTTTTAGCTGTGCATCTTTCCCATAAATCTAATCCAGAAACATGATACCAATATCCATAATCACCCAACCAAAAGCCGTTTCTTCCTTCAGGGAGCTCCCATAATATTTTGTTTCTACGTCTTTTGTGATATCACTTTCCATTATGTTTTATGGTTGTTAGAAACATTTTAGAGCTCTTTATTGGAAGGATCTGTGGCTAATTCTTCTGCTTAGCATAGTGTCTGAAAGCAGTAGATGCTGACAGAAGAATGAACTTTCCCATGTCCAAGGACCCAGATTACTGTAGATTTGCAGGCATTTGGAGTGATTAGACCCTCTTTTTAACGCTCATCATCAAAACCCTTCTTGGAGAGGAAGGAGACTCACTCTCCTTTCTTTCCCACAGAGAAGCACTATTATAACTTGTATACTGTTATCCTTTTAGAGGAAAATAAATTTGCTCCTAATTCAAGCTGTGGCACCACTTTATATTTTGTTTGGAGAGAGAGAAACTTGTAGAAACCCCATTCTAATTTGCATTCTTCTTGGAATCAGGCATAAACACCGTGAACACTCAGAAATTATATTTGCTGATGAGATTCCTCTAGAATATGAAAACCAAAGGGAAAACTTAGTAGAAAATATTTATGGCACATATGGAAAATATAAATGCTATTGAACATTAAACAACATCAGCATTTGGAAGAGAAAAAATATAACAATGTCAGCATCAGGCTGTCAGAAAATGAATCACTGGGTTTTTTAAGTTATAAATTGCATGTCTTTGCATTTGCTTCTGCTCTAATACTCCTTTTATGCTCATATTTTAAAAATTAATATGTGTGTGAGTCATAAAAGAGAACTGCTTCTTTTTCATTCATTCATTCAATAAATACTTATTAAACACCATTAGGCATTGGCAAGAGAGTTGTTAACACAGAGCTTGTACCTTCACAAAACTTTGATTCGGAAGTAATATTCAAGGTAGCACAACATATAGAGTCATATAACATGCATTATAAAATGTGCAAAAATTAGTTATTAAAAACATTAAAGATATGCTTCACAGAAGGTGTACCAAATCTTTGGAGTTGGGGACAGAAGAGTGAGCATCAGATATTATGTGTATTATTTATCAATAAGGAGACAGGGTTTTAAAGGGGTTGTGGAAAAGATTTTGTTTCTCATTTGACAGACTGAAATAGAAACAGATGACACTTTTTAACATATAGTAGAGATTTTCAGAATTAGTAAAAATATTGAAGCATTTTTATGTCAATGACTTGCATTACCAGACTTGAAAGAGTGGAAACAGGGGAGTTCTTTGACTCCTCTTCACAGGACATGCAACAGGAGTGTGGCTCATCTGTTAGGTTTCCACCACTGCTCAAACACCTTACAAGAGAGGGAGCATGCATACAGGCAGGTGCAGGAGCTGGAGGGACAGCCCCACGGCAGCATCCAGGGGTGGGAGTCTGTGACTCCCAAAGCCAAAGTGGGCATGCATTACGGGGGTTCTTTCAGTTTTGACAGCTGCGGGTGGTTAAGTATTAATCAGTCCTGTGCCCTCTTCGTATCCAATTCCTTGTCCGACGTTCAGGAGGAATCAGGTCACACATGAACTTGAAGAATGAATGTGAGGGTTTTACTGAGCGGTGGAAGTGGCTTTCAGCGAGATGGATGGGGAGCTGGAAGGGAGATGGAGTGTGAAGGTGATCTTCCTCTGGAGTTTGGCGACCTAGCAGCAGATTTCTTCTCTGACTGTCCCAAGCCAAGCTTCTCTTAGTTTTCAAATGTTCTTTCTCTTCTCTCTGCTTTGCTGTTCTGCTGTCTTCTGCTCTTCTGTTCATCTCCTTATCTCTCTCTGGAGCCAGAAGCAGGATTGCAGGGGGTGGCATGGTAGGCCAAAAGGCAACTTTGGGGTGCAAAAACAGGAATGCCTGTTTCCATTTAGGGCCATGTGTATCCTGGGTTGAGGGTGGGGCCTTTGCAAGGGAACCACCCTCTGCTTAGCAGAGCACACAACTTGGCTTGGCATACCTTTTCTTTCCCCCCAAACTCTTAAGCAAATTTTTTTTTCTTAGCAGCCCAAACATTTTCAACAATGTTAACTAGGCATTTATATTAAAAGTTTGTTTTGTTAGAAAGGTAAGAGCAATAGTTTGTATTATGTAATGATCTTTTTTATTCACAAAATGTACCTAAGTTAAACTATTTGGCTAGGTTTAAGATACTTGGTGACTGCCACTAGAATTACAGACTCAACATATCTAAAAATAAGAATCAATCTTCAAAGGTTTTGTCAACTCAGTAGCACCCAGTAATTAAAAGTCTTCAAACAAAAACATACAATATTTCCTACATTTTAAAAATGTACATTTTTCACATTTTGGCATATCTTATGTTGGAATTTGCCTTAAAATTATCTGATTACTTAATATATCCTCATTTCATTGGCACATCTTATATTAATTGTTGCCCAGAATATAAAAAATTCTGACACATGACTAAGAACAAAACAGTTCTTTTAAATAATGATTATTGTTGAAAACACATACGTGTTTAAGTGATGACATAAGAATAAAAAATATATGGCCAGAGAAATGATAAAGCAAATGTTCTAAAATTTTAAATCTTTAATAAGTGAGTATGAAGATAAGATTTTAACAGATACATATCTACATAATGAACAGTGAGTTATACCAAAAAATTAATTCATTATCCATTTTTTAAGTAGCATTGCATAAAAATAATTAAGCAATTTCTTACATCAGCCAAGGATTCCATTACTAGGGACTGAACTGATATTTAAATATTAGACCAAAGAATTGGTGTCACTGTTCTCCAATGATATGACAGTATACCTAGAAAGCCCTAAATACTCATCCAAAAAAGATCCTAAACTTGATAAATGAATTTGGTAAAGTTTTAGGATACAAAATCTACGTATACAAATAGCTAGCATTGCTGTATGCCAGCAGCAACCAAGCTGAGAATCAAATCAAGAGCTCAACCCCTGTTACAACAGTTACAAAAACAAACAAAGAAAACAAACAGGAATATACCTAACCAAGAAAACTAAAGGTATCTACAAGGAAAACTACAAAACATAGCTGAAAGAAATCATTGATGACACAAACAAATGGAAACATATTCTATGCTTATGGATGGGTAGAATCAATATTGTGAAAATGGCCCTACTGCCAAAAGCAATCTATAAATTCAATGCAATCCCCATCAAAATAAATATCATCATTCTTCACAAAAAAATCCAAAAATTCATCTGGAGTAATAAAAATAATAATAATAAAACAGCCTGCATAGCCAAAGTAAAACAAAGCAAAAAGAACAAATCTGCAGGCATCATATGACCTGACTCCAAACTATACTATAAGGCTACAGTTACAAAAACAGCATGGTACCAGTATAAAAATAGGCACATAGAACAATGAAACAGAATCAAGAACCCAGAAATAAAGTCAAATATTTGTCTGGTTTGTGAATTATGCCAGTACCATTTGTTGAATAGGGTATTCTTTCCCCACTTTGCTTTGTCTGTACTGTTTTGCCAGTACCATTTGTTGAATAGGGTATCCTTTCTTCACTTTGTTTTGTCTGTACTGTTTTGCCAGTACCATTTGTTGAATAGGGTATCCTTTCTCCACTTTGTTTTGTCTGTACTGGCATAATTGGCAAGCCACATGTGGAAGAATGAAGCTGGATCCTCATTTCTCATCTTATACAAAAATCAACTCAAAATGGATCAAAGACTTAAATCTAAGAACTAAAACCATAAAAATTCTCGAAGATAACATCAGAAAAGCCCTTGTAGACATTGGCTTGGGCAAAGAGTTTATGCAACAAAAACAAATATAAATAGTACCTAATTAAACTAAAAAGCTTCTGCACAGCAAAACAAATAATCAGAAGATTAAACAGACAACCCACAGAGTTGGAAAAAGTATTTACAAACTATGCATCCAACAAAGGACTAATATCCAGAATCAACAAGGAACTCAAACAAATCAGCAAGAAAAAAACATAATCCCATCAAAAGTGGGAAAAAGACATAAACAGTTCTCAAAAGAAGATATACAAATGGTCAAAAACATATAAAAAATGCCCAGCACCACTAATTATCAGGAAAATGTAAATTAAAATCACAATGAGATACTGCCTTACTCCTGCAAGAATGGCCATAATTAAAAAATAAAAAAATAACAGATGTTGGCAGGGATGTGGTGAAAAGGCAACACTTTTACACTGCTGGTGGGAATGTAAACTAGTACAACCACTATGAAAAATGATATGAAGATTCCTTGAAGAACTAAAAGTAGAATTACTGTTTGATCCAGCAATCCCACTACTGGGTATCTACCCAGAGGGGAAAAAAAAGTATATGAAAAAGACTCACACACACGTTTATAGCAGCACAATTAGCAATTGCAAACATATGGAACCAGCCTAAATCCCCATCAACAAATGAGTGAATAAAGCAAAGACTTGGAACCAACCCAAATGCCCATCAGTGATAGACTGGACAGGGAAAATGTGGCACATATACACCATGGAATACTATGCAGCCATCAAAAACGATGAGTTCGTGTCCTTTGTAGGGACATGGATGAACCTGGAAACCATCATTCTCAGCAAACTGACACAAGAACAGAAAATCAAACACCGTATGTTCTCACTCATAGGCGGGTGTTGAACAATGAGAACACATGGACACAGGGAGGGGAGCATCACACACTGGGGCCTGTTGGGGGGAAATAGGGGAGGGACAGTGGGGGGTAGGGAGTTGGGGAGAGATAGCATAGGAAGAAATACCAAATATAGGTGATGGGGAGGAAGGCAGCAAATCACACTGCCACGTGTGTACCTATGCAACAATATTGCATGTT
>PVKP010011666.1:0-60666 GCA_004027715.1 Plecturocebus donacophilus | reverse complement strand
CCATTCCTTCCTTTCTAAAGGAACTCTGGTTTCATTCTGGCATCCACCCTCCCCCTTGAAACTCAGCGTTATGTTCTGATTGGTCTAGGCTGGCCACGACTATCCCACATCCATTGCCAGTGATTGGCTTAGGCATGCAGATGTGACACAATTCTGGCCAAGAAGATTCCGAGAGAAATTTGCCCAGGGGCTTCTAAGAATGGTTTTCATTGACCTTTAAAAAAATAGCACAGGAAGATTCTCTGTCCTCTCTCTCCCTCTGCATTTGGCTTTGTGCAAGTGAGAATGCCAGAAAAATGCCAGAGAGGAAAAAGGAAAGAATGGGGAAAAAAAAATCAAAGATGTAATTGAACTGCTGGATAAATCAAACCCAGAGCCACCCTACTCCACTTCTTGTCATGTGAGAAAATAAACTCCTGACTGTTGAAGTCAGGTGGAGCCCACACTAAGACAAGGCCTACCACAGTTTAACCAATATCACCCCCTTAGGTTTCAGGTCCTTGCAGCCAGAAGCATCCTGGTTGTTCTGTGTGTTTTTCCCACCTGACACCTGTCTGCAGCCATCTGGAGTCGGCCACTCTCTCAGAGTCCCCACACAGATGCCTCTGGCCAGCTCCTCTCTGCCATCTGTTTTGCCAACATAGCCCTCTTGGGCCTGTCTCGTGCTTTGGGAAACTAAAAATTATTTCAGTGAATCAGACTTCAAGCCCCTTGAGACCTGAGTCTTTTCATTTCTGTATCTCCACGTTGCCTGGAGTATAACAAAGTGGGTTCCTGGCATGAAGAAGTGAATTTCCTCCTGAGCTCAGGGCATATCCCTGGAAGACTGCATATATGGTGACTGCTCAGTGAGCCCCCCAAGCCCCTCTGCCATACACTCAAGGCACATGGTGCTGGGTCTTGGACAGTCGGCTGACCGTCCTACAGCTGGGTTGGGGCTGAGCAGGGAGCTCAGCAGGTGCTCCAGTGCCCACCTTTCTCACACTGAGAGTTCTGTGTTCTTCGCCCGCTCCAAGCTTCATTCTACTCCACTCCACTCCCCGCAATAATCAGCTAATAGCTCGAGTGGCCTTGTCTTAGCTTTTAAAAACCATTAAGACTATTTAGATCATCTTTACTACTCTCCAGATCCCTAGTTTGGGAATCATGAATGTATTTTAAACTCTACTTCATGAGAAACAGGCCCACAGAAGTGAGCTGACCATATGGTCATGGCTATTGATAGCAGAATATAAATTAACTTTCTAGACACCAAATTACCATACATTATATTTCTCTTTTCTTTTGCTAGGAAACTGTCACTAGAAGGGAATGTCACACACATGGACACACGCACACACACACACACAGATACTTTAGAAAGATACATTTTCTTTTTCTTTTTCTTTTTTTTTTGAGATGGAGTCCTGCTTTGTCTCCCAGGCTGGAGTGCAGTCACGCAATCTTGGCTCACTGCAATCTCCGCTCCCTGGGTTCAAGTGATTCTCTTGCCTCAGCCTCCCGAGTAGCTGGGATTACAGGCACTCACTACCAAGCCTGGCTAATTTTTGTATTTTCAATAGAGAAGGGGTTTCGCCATGTTGGCCAGGCTGGTCTTGAACTCCTGAGCTCAGGTGATCCGCCCGCCTCAGCCTCCCAAAGTGTTGGGATTACAGGTGTGAGCCACTGCACTCAGCCGGAAGATATATTTTCTTAGCCAAATGAGATGGTAATTAGCAGAGGGTGACATTGGGTAAACTGGGGTAGGTCCTGTTTCAATTTGGTCCCCCAGCAGCAGAGCTTAACAGACACTGAGTGCAGGCAGTTTCCATGAACCACGGAGAACACCCAGAGGAGTGAGAGGACATGACTAGGGATCAGGCTTCCCTCATGAGGCCAGCAGGGGAGGGAATGAATATTTACTGGATGATAGTCTAACCCACTGCCAGACTGACATCTGCCAAGGAAAGTCACTCCAGACACCTGGTCTAGTTTTCATTCATAAATGTGAACAGTCAAGCAAGAATCACCAGCCATTTTGGAAGAGTTATAAAAGAAATAAAAGAACCTAAGATGAACAGATAAACAAAAAGGCTAAAGAAAACTGAGATAATTGGAGGGGAGGGAAGGGGAGGGACAGGGGTTGCAGGGAAGATTGGGAGGGATAACACTGGGAGAAATGCCTGTGCACGTGACGGGGCAGGGGGTTGCGGGGGATGGAGACAGCAAACCACCATGACATATATGTACCTATGCAACAATCCTGCAAGATGCAGGATGTGCACATGTATCCCAGAGCCCAAAGTACAATGTAAAAAAACAACTGAGACAATGAATCAAAGAGAACCTTTCAAGAAATATTTACTCAATTTCTCAGTAGGAGCTGAGAAGACATTGCCTCCATCAAAAGTAACAACTGTGGAAGATAAATGTTAGCATACAGAAGAGGGAAAAGACAAAGGGATGGAGTGTAGGAGACAACACTGAAGAGAAAATAAAAAACAGCTTCCAAGATCTGACACCAGTCTCAAGGGAATCCCAAAAAGAGAAAACAGAGAAAATAAATAAAGGGAGAAAATTTCTGAGATCTGAGTAAAGACCCAAATATACAGATTGCAAGGACACAGGGAATGCTGAGCAGGATGGATGAGTGAGAATCAAATCCACATCCCTGACTCTGTGAGTTATTCGTGAATAGTCCCTATTTCAGGGTTGGACTGACTTGATCAAAGTTTCTGGGGGCTCTTAGGGCTGAGGTTACATCATGGTGTGTGGTCACAGGCCTCCTATTGGCTGCTTTTCCTTCTACATCAAGTGGATGCCAAATCCCTCTCCAAGTATTATTATACATGGTCATTCAGCTCCCCTTGCTTAACCAGACCCTGGGCTCAAAAGAAGAAAAGCCACCAAGCAGGACCCTCTTAAGAAGAAAGGGTAATAAACAGAAATACATATATATATACGTGTATATATATATACGTATATATATATATACGTGTATATATATATGTGACAGGTGCATGACAATCTTATGTTTCCCTAAGGCAGTCTAACTGGCTGCCTGTTCCTTATAATCCAATGAAAGCTGGCAGTATTTGGTACCAGGAGTGGGGATGTACAGAACATACCCTCAAAAGGAATATGTAAATGACAATGGGACCATGTCCTTTTGCAGGAGGGGGCTGCGTGAGCAGCATCCCATGCAGGGGTGAAAGTTCATGGTTTGTGATGATGCAGTGTCTGAGTAAACCACCACCTGTGACTCTGGGGGATGTGGAAGCTACTCCCACCAAGGACAAGGCTTTGGAGAACTCTGCTGCCATTGCTAAAGAACCACCCCAAGATAATGAGGAATGCAAGGAAGAAGGAAGGGCTGCATTGCTGCAAGAGAAAAGGGATGAATTCTGCTCCCAGTTTATTTACCTGGAAACAGATGTGAAAATACTGCAATACCCACCTACAAGAAACACTTTCCTCTTCTTACATCCCCTGTCCTTAAAATCCTGTTCCAATACAAAGCAGTGTATCTATTCCTTTAGTTTTCTGATACATGCCCTTAGGGCTTCACCTTTTACTTGATGTTTCTCATAAGGATGTTTTCTTAAATAAATACAGCTCCCCGCTTTTTTTTTTTTTTTTTTTTTTTTTTTTTGAGATGGAGTCTCACTCTTGTCATCCAGGCTGGAGAGCAATGGTGTGATCTTGGCTCACTGCAACCTCTGCCTCCTGGGTTCAAGTGATTCTATTGCCTCAACCTCCCAAGTAGCTGGGATTACAGGTGCATGCCACCATGCCCAGCTAATTTTTGTATTTTTAATAGAAATGCGGTTTCAACACGTTGGCCAGGCTGGTCTTGAACTCCTGACCTCAGGTAATTCACCCACCTTGGCCTCCCAAAGGGCTGGGATTACAGGCATGAGCCACTGTGCCTGGCACACAGCTCCCTTTCTAAGAATAATTCTGGGAAAACTACTTAGACAAGCTTTTTTGAGGTGTTAAACACTGGAGGAGCCGATTTGGGGTATTGGTGGGAGAGAAGAACAGTGTTTTGAGACTCCTAAGTGGAAGAGATACCAAGTGAGCAGAGATGTCTGGCTGAAAGTTAGGTCAGGCTTCTACGTGGCTGCATGTACTAGAAACCCAACTATAATAGTTTAACCAGATACGGGTTTTTATTAATAACATAAACGAAGTCCAGGCCAGGTGCAGTGGCTCACGCTGTAATTCCAGCACTTTGGGAGGCCAAGGTGGGCAGATCACTTGAGGTCAGGAGTTCAAGACCAGCCTGGCCAACATGATGAAACCCTGTCTCTCTAAAAATACAAAAATCAGCAGGGCGTGATGGCACATGCCTGTAGTGCCAGCTACTTGGGAGGCTGAGGCAGGAGAATCGCTTGAACTGGGGAGGCAGTGATTGCAGTGAACCGAGATGGTGCCACTGCACTCCAACCTGGGTGACAGAGTGGGACTCCATTTCAAAACAAATAAACAAAAAAATGAAGTCCAGGGGTGGCGAGGGAGCTACTTAAGGAAGTCATCAAGTCCCCAGCCTCTTTGTGGTTTCCTTCTCTGTCACACATGCTTTGCCTGTGGCTTTCATCCTGGTAGTCACTAAATGTCTATGACATCTCAAAGCATCACATCTGTGTTCCATGCAAGGAAAAAAGGCAGATCATGACTGAGGCGCCCCTCCCCCTTTTAAAACCAGGAAAACAATACCTTTCTAGAAGACCCAAGCACTAGACTATGGCAGAGCTGAGTCATATGGCCACTCCTAAGTACTCAAGACCCTGGGAGGTGAGCAATGCTAAATGTGCATGAGGACACCCTGAGCACAGCAGGCTCTGTTAGGAGGGAGAGATACTGAGGAAGGCAACCTGCACGTGAAAGCCATGTGAATGGATAGGATCCTGCTGAGGAGAGAGGAATAGCAAGCTGCGAAGAGGAATCAGAACTGAGGCCTGAAAATCTCCTGCATCTAAGGTAAAAGCAGAGAAGCAGCTGGAAAATGGCCAAGGAATGAGCAAGAGGAAGGAAGAAAAGTAGGAGGAAATTATCAAACAAAATAAAATTGGAGCTGAGTGCAGTGGTTCATGCCTGAAACCCAGCACTTTGGGAGGCTGAGGCTGGATGATCACTTGAGGCCAGGAGTTCCAGACCAGCCTGGGCAACATGGCAAGACTCTGTCTTGATAAAAATTAAACAAAAAATTAGCTAGGCATGCTGATGCATCCATGTAGCCCTAGTTGAGGCGGGAGGATTGCTTGTGCCCAGGAATTTGAGGTTGCAGTGAGCTATGATTATGCCACTGCACTCCAGCCTGGGTGACAGAGCAAGACACTGTCTCTAAAAAAATTAAGTTTTAGAAACTGGATTTAGTAAGGAAGAGACTTTATTCAAAAGGATTATTGCAAGGATGGGAGGGGGAAGAAAATGGGACCATTGCAATAGGGGAACCTCTGACGGTTAAGATCTTCCAGAGTCTAAAGATCTAGGCGAACAAGTTTTTTGCTTTTGTTTTCTTAACAGGGGACTAAACACGACCAGAAAGAACAGATGTGGGGAAGTAGAATGGAAGGGTGGCAAGATCAGACAGATGAGAGATGTCTGCCTCTGGAGCCAACCCCTTCTCCAGAGGGGCTGTCTGCTAGCTCAGGAAAGTTTAGGGACCTGGGGAAAAGAGGGAAGTTTGGTGAATGAGCATTTTGTTCCAATTAAATAGTGAGGAAAAGCAGCTCAGATGATCATTTAAAAGACCAAGAACGGGAATTTGGAGGGTCTGTGTGTGTGCTCTTGTAATAATTAAACAAGAGAGGCATCTAAGAGGCCTAATGAACTGCTCTGGGAAGATGGCTCTTTGCAGGAAGCTGTCTGCTAGAACACAAAGCATGGGAGGTTTTCTTAACCTTAGCTGTTTCCAGGAGCAAGGGCTGAGACAAAATCCAACATTTTCAGAACCAGTAGAGAGTGGGTGTCATGAAAGCCTTAGAGAAGAAAGTATTTAAAAATCAAGACCACCTATTGTCAGGGTAAATCATGCTAGAGTAAAAAAGAAAAATAAAAAAATGAAAGAAAGTGTTTTAATATAAGAACGCTATTACAATTTTTAAAAAATTATTTTGATAATTTCAAACCTAGAGAAAGGTTGATGAATAGTACAAAGAATTCTTCCTGATTCCTCAAATATTTTACTACATTTGTTTCCCCATGGGTGTGTTTAGCCTCTCAGGTTTCTGTTCCCCTCCAAGGTTCTGGAGTACTGGAGGGAGGGGTAGGCACAGGAGGACGGCTCTGGGTGACCAACTGGGGTCTCCTGGCCATCCATCTCTGCTGGCAGCTGTAGGCTCTGCTGGCAGAACTCGGAGCCTGATCTCTTGGTTTGGTTGTAACAGGTGCTTGCAAGCCAGCCCAGCCTCCCAGGCTCTCACTGACAAGCCCTTGGCTCAGCACACACCTCACCCCACTCCACTGCAGGCCTCAGAGAGGGACTGCTGGTTCTCCTCTTGGGGACCTACCACTTTCCCCCTCAAAAACTGTGGGAACCTTCTGTCTTGTGCTGAGGCTCAGAGAAGATAACCCATGCCTACCATCCAACCCCACTGAGTTCCCTTTGGAAGGTGGCATAGAGTCAGGTACTGTTGAGCCTGAGACCCGACTTTCTCCCCGAGTCCCAAATGGGGAGCAAGGGGAAAAGGTCTTCCCTGTCTCCTCTCTTCTCTCCAACCTCTCCATTCCCAGAACACCCCAGGGCCCAGGATAAGCCACACCCTTACTTCCTCTAAATCAGCGGTCCCTAACCCCCAGACCATGGATGGTACCAGTCTGTAGCCTATTAGGAAGCAGCCTGCACAGCAGGTGGTAAGTGGTGGGAATGAGGATGACCACCTGAGCTGCGCCTCCTGTCAGGTCAGTGGCATTAGATTCTCATAGGAGCTCAAACCCTAACGTGAACTGCGCTTCCCAGGGATCTCGGTGGCATGCTCCACACGAGAATCTAATGCCTGATGACCTGAGGTGGAACAGTTTCATCCCAAAATCACTCCCCAATGCCTGTCCATGGAAAAACTGTCTACTATGACACCAGTCCCTAGAGATTGGGAACCGCTGCTGTCAGTCATATCCTCCTCCTCTCTCCATGGATGGGGCCCCTTCCCTACCCACTGGGAGATACTCTAGGGAGTCTTCCGGGTTTGAGTTAAACCTGCCACTCTTATTAAATAACCCAAATCCCTATGTCTCCTGCCTTGAGGTGATAAGACTCCTCCTTGGCCTTCCTTAGAGGAAAATTAAAATGCATGGGTCATTTGCAAAGTAGTAGCTGGGTACAATTGTATTTTTCTCAGAGGCCTTCTCTTCAAAAATTAATGTCCTCATCCCCCTTTTTGGTCATTTAAAAAGTCATTTTCATGGGGAAATCTTTGACTCTAAAACTCAATGAAATGTAAAAGAAGGATATCTGATCAATAAGCACATGAACAGGTACCCAGCATTATTAGTCAGCATTAGGGAAATGCAAATCAAAACCACCAAGGGACACCACTGCACACACACGAATGGCTAAAATCAGATCATTTTTATTTTTTGTAGAGATGGGGTCTTGCCATGTTACCCAGACTGGTCTTAAACTCCTTGGCTCAAGTGATTCTCATGACTCAGCCACCCACAGTGCTGAAATTATAAGATTATACTTTTTTTTTTTTTTGAGACAGAGTTTCACTGTTGTCGCATAGGTTACAGTGCAATAGCGTGATCTTATCTCACTGCAACCTCTGCCTCCCAGGTTCAAGTGATTCTTCCGTCTTAGCCTCCTGAGTAGCTGGGATTACAGGCACCCGCTACCAAGCCCAGCTAATTTTCGTATTGTTAGTAGAGAGGGGGTTTCACCATGTTGGCTACCCTGGTCTCAAACTCCTGACCTCAGGTGATCTGCCTGCCTTGGCCTCCCAAAGTGCTGGGATTACAGGTGTGAGCCACTGTGCTTAGCCTATATTGGGTATTTTGAGTGTCCTCGACAGGAAGATGGCAGCCCATGCTTGCTATCAATTACACACTGCAGGGAGGACCTATTTCTACTTGTCAAGAGCACCTATTCCACGAACCACATGCCATGGGTTCGTATACCAACTACTCCCTGCTTGAGCTTTGGCAAGTCAGTGATCTCTTTGCCTCAGTTTCCTCATCTATAAAATGGAAATTGGAATAGTAGTTACCACCCATTGTTACCAGAATTGAGGGTGAACTCATTTAGCAAGAGCCTAGCACAAGGTTGGCACTGCGTAAAGCTTTGCTGCTGTCACTGTTACTCTCTAGAGTCCACAACCACTGCCTCGAGATCCTTCCTAAGGTGTCCAATGTTGCACAAAGTAACACAGCACTTCTGCTTATATTCAACTGGCGACTGGTCACGTGTACTGACAAGTATCTCCCGGCTGCCTCCAGGGAGCTCCTGGCCAATGTCCTCAAAGCTTCTCCACAGCCTCTGGCCATTCACTCAGACCAGACCCTTCCTCTTTACCACCGTTCAAAGCTGTCCAGAAATCCACTGTCCCTCACAACACCTTTCCCAAGTAGCTGAAAGAAAGGTGGTGATTACAGGGCCCTTCCTTCTCAGTGGGTGACCCCAGGACCCTGCCTCCCCATTCAACCCACATAAGCATAGAACACATCACTGAATCACAAACCACAGACATGCTTCTACTGTGGATAGTTTAATCAGCTTGCAATCCACATAGACTGTGCTGTCAGGCATGAAAAATGTCCACAGTGGGGGCAGGGAGTGCATATGCATCTGTACCTCATCCTTGGCCACTCTAAGCCATTGGCAGGCATTCTGTATAGAGCTGATGGTGGCAGCAACGGGGGCTGCAGAGTCTCCTAACCACTGACCTCTGAGTGTTGGTACAGCTCCATCACCCTCCCTTCATTTTAACCCCAGGACAGAGGTCTACCTTAATTTCCACTGCTGTCATCTAGCTGCCTCCCAGGGCCCATTGTTACCGTCTTTGAAGACATCAGCTTGTGGTTCTCATTGTTTCAGTAACTTCATCATCTATGTTGGTGAACCAAAAGACACACCATAACTATGTATCCCTTATCCTGTTTAGGTGGCCATGTAGTCATTGGAAATAAAGACATTTCCTACTCTCTCAGCCTCAGACAGGTATGGCCATGGGACTAATGGCCAGTTGAATATAGGTAGAAGTGCTGTGTGCAACTTTAAAACATGTTTTTATAAGAGGAAGTGCATTCTTTTCTAACCTCCTTTCATGCTGATGGAGTGTGACTTGATGGCTAGAGCCTGGCAGCCAGCCTCGGGGATGAGGTGAAAGTCACTTACTGACCTCAAAACAAACAGAGAGGCATCTGGCCTCTGATACCATGCACTATCGCACCCGCCCCAAGCTGCCTGTGTCTGTGAGAGGACTCTAACCCATCTTGTTTAAACCACTGCTATTTGTGCTCCAGGCAGTGACTGAACCCTTATTCTCACAGAGTGTAAGACTTTTCCCCAGGTCACACGGTAAATAGCTGGCAGAGCGAGGATCTGAATGCTGGCAGATTTACTCCAGAGCCCGTAGGCCAAGAGGGAAGTGGGTCTGCTCTACCTCACGGTCCTTACAGAGGGGACGCAGCTAAAGGGACTGTAGTCATGAGCTCCTGGCTACAGCAAGAAGCCAAAGAAGTGTGAGATGGAGGCAGAGAAGGGACCAAGAGGAACGCACAACTTGAGAGGTGTGGACAAGCTTCCCTGCATCCTCCCTTCCAACTGCAGTATGGGGAAGAAGCGCTCTGGCAGGAGAGAAAAGCCAGCACTCGAGTTAAACTACAGCTATGCTGGGCTTCACTCCAGGACTACCTTTTCACCCAGTGTACATGTATGTTGACTCCCACCATTCCACACTATTATACTTCTGTAGCTTTATACTATTTTAAGAGATCTGGTGTAACTTCAGATTTACATACCCTCTGCCTCTAGAATCTCAGGAACAGAAACTCTCAGGAGAGGTCTCATCTTCTATTTTCACCACCTAAGTCTCTGCTTCAATCACCTGGTGAAGCATTGGCCTGGGAGAGAGCAAGTTCTATTAATAGTAGATAGCTCAGGAACCCATCCACCCACTTATGGAAACTTGGTATATGTCAGGAGAGTTCTACAGACCAGTGAGAAAGGAGGGACTGCTCAGTAAACAGTGCTGGGACTGGTTACAAACACAGAAAAACAAAATTAGGTCCCTACTAAATACAATCATAAACATACATTTCAGATGACTAAAAACCTTATTACGAATATAAAAATTTAGAAAACCTTGAGGGTAGGGAAGGATCTCTTAAACAAGATTCAAAGGCATAAGCTATACAGGCAAAAGACTGATACATTTAACAACATTAACAGTTAAAAATTACTTTGGTCCAGCAAAACACTCCTAAAGGCAGGGAAGACAAGCAAGCCACAATGTATCAGATATTTGCAATGCATATAATTGATCAAAGATTAGCATCCCTCCAGAATATATATTTAAGAGGTCTAAATATCCATAAAAAAAGACAAAAAAAATCCAAGTGAAAAATGGGCAGAGTATAGGAACAAGTAACAGAGAAGGAGCCTTGTACAGCCAATACTCATATGAAAATATACTCATAAAACCTAAAGGAAATGATACCCATCCAATCAGACAAGATGAAAAGTCTGATGATCCAAGTATTGTAGAGTTGGGGAACTCTCAGACTGCTGATAGGAGGATAAACAGACACATGCTTAGAGAGCAAATGGGAATGTCCAGTCAATTAGGGGAATTTCAGTACTTCCTCAAATCCACACAATGTGATAGGATGCTCACTGCAGCACAGCTATAATACAAAAACAATGCAAAACCCCTACATGTCCATCAATAGCATATAATCAGTAGAACTCATACAATGGAACACCATACAACAGTTAGCTGAACTGGGCTGGGCGCGGTGGCTCACTTCTGTAATCCCAGCATTTTGGGAGGCCAAGGCAGGTGGATTACCTGAGATTAGGAGTTTGAGACCAGCCTGGCCAACACAGTGAAACCCTGTCGCTAGTAAAAATACAAAAATTAGCCAGGCTTGGTGGTGGGCGCCTGTAATCCCAGTTATTCAGGAGGCTGAGGCAGGAGAATCGCTTTAACCCAGGAGGCGGAGGTTGCAGTGAGCTGAGATCACACCATTGCACTCCAGCCTGGGCAACAGAGCGAGACTCCAGTCTCAAAAAATAAATAAAATAAATAACTGAATTGGAGCTACATTTATACATGCCTCCAGAATGCAATATTTTTAAAAAGTATCAAATATGTACAGTATGATACAATTTCTGTAAAGAAAACATACCAACATACAAAGCAAACCCAACCACAGATGGGAAGGACAGAAGTGTACTTCAGCACAGGGGGCAGAGGCAACAGGACTGGGGCCGCATACGAACGGGACTTCAGAATGTGGGTTTTATTTCTAAGACAAATCTGCAACAAAGATGGAAAGATATTAGTTGGCAGGTGACATGAGGGAGATACGGGTGTTTAAACACCAGTACTCTGCTCTTGTTCGGCATGTTTGAATGCTTTCTTTAAAAAAATCTTCTCATTTTTCTTCTTTGCGCTTGTGTTCTGGGCTCCCTCGTCTCCCAGCTCTCTGGGGACCTCCAGGTGGCATCTCCTCAGTGTCTTTGTTCTCTCCCATGCTCTTCCCTTGTCTTCTCACATGTCCTTGTTTTCTCAGTCTTCACACTTCACCCTAACAATCACTGGGCCCCTTCATTTCGTCCTCTCTCGCTGTCTACCTAAGGGCCCCCCACTTCTGCCTTTACCTCTAATGTGGTCTCCATCCAGCATCCCCTGGCCAGGCCTTTGAAAGAGCTCATCAAGCTTAATGATTCAAAACATACATCCAATCCCATCTTTGGAAACCCCACCCTAAAACTGCTCTTCTGAAGATAAACATCACCATAATTGCCAAATTGATTGGGCTTTTCAGTTTTTCTTTTCCCTTAACCTCTTGGGAGCTGTCTCTGTCAGGGACCATCCCTGTCTGCTTTACCTGCTCCCTGCTGTGGCTTCCATGACAGCAACATCCCCACTCCAGGGTCTCTGGCCTGCACTACTAATCAGTGGGATTCCACCTGCCAATGTTCAAGCTCCTCCGTCCTCCCTTCTTAGTGCACCGTGTTTTCCTCTGCCCTTTCTCAAACAGCCTGAGGGGAAAGCAAGCTCCTGTCAAACATCAAGATATACAATTCTCAGTCCTCTAATAAAGATGCATTGTCATGGCACTCATGTTATTCCTGGAACAGGGAGACGAGGCTACCAGTTTGAACTCCAGGGGACACTTGTGTCTTCTCAGCTGTCTGATATACCTAACACCTGCCTGATCTTGGCTCACTGCAGCCTCAGCCTCCCAGGCGTAAGTGATCCTCCCACCTCAGGCTCCAGAGTAGCTGGGACTACAGGCGCATGCCACCATTCTCGGCTAATTTTTATATTTTTTTCTACAGACTAAGTCTCGCTATGTTGCCCAGGCTGGTCTCAAACTCCTGGGCTCAAGTGATCCTTCCACCTCAACCTCCCACAGTATTGGGATTACAGGTGTGAGCCACTGTGCACAGGAAGAGGCACTACTGAGATTCTCTTTGCAACTCATGATTGATGTATGGAGAAGGCAAAGCCAGGCTGTCCACTCTCCCACCACAGTGCCCAGGGCCACAGCCAGAGAAGGAAAGGATAGTGCGTTTCTGAGCTTGGGCCCTCACAGGATTCTGCAGAGGGTGAACACTTGCAGAAAGAACCACTGGACATTTTGGCAACCACCTGGCAGTGTTTGCGCTGTTGTGCACAACTGAGTCCAGGGCCCTACTCGGCACCTGCAGCCTTACAGCCCAGGGCCGGCAGACGGCAGGCCTCCCCACTCTCCTAATGCCTCTGCTTAGGAAACTTTCTAGTTAAAGGAATGTGTGCAGACAGGCGAGATCATTAAAAGCCTCTCTCCTTCAAATGGGGCAAACTGCCTCTCTCTTCTCAGCACAGGTTATCCCAGGGGTGCCTGAGATGCAGGGAGAGGGGTCAACATTTACAACGGACCAAGCTCCAACATTCCAACAGGACTCATCTATTTATTGATATTACTATTAAGCTACTTCCCAGCAGTGTGACTGCCGTAGCAAGAACAGGACTCAGCTTCTAAAGGCAATAAAATAACAAGGACGTCATGGACAAAGCACTGAGAATGCTCCTCATAGGGAACTGGCTTTTCTTCTCCAGCCCGAGCACCCAGGTGCCAGGGGCCACTCCCAAGCACACGGTCCTGGTCCTGAACAGAGGCACATCTTCACGCATTTTGGCCCTTGGGGGCCTGCTGGATGCTCTTCTCCCTGCCCTGACCTGACCTTCTCAGTTCATCTGGATAAACCTGCTGTGCTTCCTGTCCGTGAAGTGAGGTGCTCACCAGAGGGGAACCAAAGTCTGGGGATGAAACAGCTGGCACCGAAGAGCCGGTTCTGCTTCGCCTCACCAAGTAAACACATACTTTTTTTATTTTTTTAAGGAAAGAAAAGTCTTAAAAATATATGGCACTAGAGTGTAAAACTATACAACTGCATCCAGTGAAAATTCCCTGCAGCTTGCAGCCTGTGGCGCACCGCGTCCCTCAGATGTACAGCTGATGGGAGGCCAGCGTGTCCATGAACGGCCGTACCAGGTTGTCCGTGGAGAAGTAAAAGATGAGCCCGAACGTGATGGAGATGGGGAGCGCGGGCAGCGCCTTCTTGAACACAGCAAGCAGCAGGAGGGTCAGACACAAGCCCTACAGGACACAGAGGGGAAAGTGAGGGTGGTGATCCTGGTGTGGACAGGAGCTGGGAGTCATGGTCTAGTCCCTGGGTGCAGGAGATTGTTCGTGGACCAGTCGGACAATGGTGCTAGACATCCCACCCCATTATCTTCCCTGGTCCTGCAACAGCTCTTGAGGTGTTGAGGACAGAAGTTCTCAACCCCATCAGAACTCCCACCTGTGAGTGAGTGAACCAGAAGGCAGGCCTCCTGACTTCTTGAGTGGTGCTGTGCCCCCAGGCCGTGCCGCCTCCCCTGTTTGGCTGGAGTTGTCACATTGGATGGCAAGATGCCCTCAGAGAACATGTATTTATATGACAGCTAAGTGGGTTCAACTGAAATGCCAGTGAGGTTCTCAGCAGCTGGCACCAAGGGAATCAGAGATGCCATGCAACCGGGCCCTGGGAAGCAGGCGTGGGGATGCCCATCCTCCCCTGACCTGGCTGACGCGGGCAGCGGTCCAGGTAAGGACAGGGAACCAGGGTGCCTGCTCTACCCTTGGGGGCAGCAGGGCTCGGGTCAGGCAGACTGGTGGTGGAGGAGGCTGGGTCCATCATCCCATCCCTGACACACTTGTGGCAGAAACAGAATCTGGACACTGGAGCATCACCCGTCACCACACCATGCCCAGGGTTTTCACCAAGGGGCAGAATGCCAAGTGCACCGCTCAGACACTCCACCTCCCCTAACGTTGACAGGGAAATCTCTGAGATGAAGTCACGGCAGGACATCTCCCCATCATGTGTATCTGGCCACATTAACTGAATACAGGGAACTCCGCATTTCACTGCTGTGGTTCACAGCAATGGGGCACCCTGTGGTGTCTCGGTGGCATGGAGGAGGGGAAAACACGGTCCTCACTAGCTTTGTGCCGACGGGCAAGGCCCTTAAACACTTTTCTGTAAACCTGATGTCATCACAACCACCTCAAGGGTATCATCACTGCACAAAGCTGTCAGCTGGGTCCTCGGCCTGGAGGCTGTGTGCTTGACCACACCAGGGCAGCGCCCTCCTCACCTTCCCCTGCACTGTCATCTGCAGGATGGAGCCCACCCAGGGGCAAGCACACCTCCTGTGAGCCTCAGTCTGAAGCCGACCCTTCCAGCCCCTCCCTGCTCTTGTCCCTCAGAGGGAAAAGAATAAAAATTCCCACCCCCCACAATGGAGACCCCTGGGGTTCCACCACTAGGGGGCAGTTGGGCGTGTCCCCAGCCACTCACAATAAGGATGGCCACGAAGCAGGCCAGCGTGGTGTTCCAGTCCCCACTGCCTGTGGCTGCTGCCTTGCCCACCAGCACGCTGTAGAAGATGAAGTCCCCAAGGCCGAGCTTCACGCCCCCTGTACGAGGAGAGACAGTGGACCCGTGCTGAGGAGGCGCTCACAGAAAGGGAAAAGAAGAGCAACTCTGGCCCAGAAGGGCCAGCCGCTCTGCCCAGCCCAGCCCACCCGGCCTCTAGAAGCAGCCACGTGGGCTGGGGACAAGGACAGCTGCTTCCCCAAATCCGCAGCCAGTGGGAAAGCAGGGGACGCCTGTGGACTGGGTGACTTACAACCTGGGCAGAGAAAATTGGGCAGTTCTGAAACTCAGGTAAAACCGGTGCTGCACACTTAGTGAGTGAAGGAAAGAACAAATGGGAATGTATGGCTTAGGGCTGGGCACTGCTGTACAATTTAGTATGAAGTCTGAATTACAGATTTTTAGGGAATTTAATTTCAGTACATTCAAAAGCACATATAACACCAAGACAGAGGTCCTCTGAAGACCCCTTCCCCTTACAATAGGTAAACATAACTGGGAATTAGCCTACCCATGACTGATCAGGAAATTAGAGCTTCCAAAATGCTCTCAAGTTTGTTTTGTTTAGTACAATGGTCCCTGACACTGGTTTGTAGGATAACTTTGCTCACTATAGTAATAAAAATGGTTATGCAATAAACACAAACCATGGAGGCCCACCTTCTCCACCCTTCCAGCCCCGAAGGTGTCCCTCCCGCTCCTGGCAGTCACCTGCCTCTGCCCTGGTCCCAGTGTCCATCCTTCCCCCAACAAGTCTCATCGTCAGCATCTCTTCCTCTCTGATCTCAACTCCTCCCCTTTAGCTGGCTCCTTCTCAGAGCTAACGAAAGGTTCCAGTCTTGCCCATGCTAGACAGACAGCTCTTCCTGTACTGGGCCCTTGCTCCTGCTGTTGTATGCTGGCTCCCCTCCCTTAGCACTCCTCCTTCTTCCATCAGGACTCTGAAAAGAACCCTGCACTCACCTCCTGGTCACCTTGGGAACCTAGAGGCACCAGGTCCCATGTCCTGACCAATGTTCTCTGGCCCCCAGGGGACACCTGCAGTCCTCATACTACCCATAGCACCCATCTGCCTCTGGCTACTCCTCAGGGTCCTCTACCACACCTTCCCTTCCTCTGTAAATGTCACTGACCCCAATCCTGCACTGTCCCTGGCTACTATTCTTGGGCCTGATTTTGACAATATATACGTGCCAATGGCTCCAACTCCCAGTGTCAAACCCTGAGCTCTTCCCCGGCTCCCGTGCCTGCTGATATGTCCCTCCGGATGTCCAGCAACCCCTACCCTTCTCCCACACAGATGCTCTCCTGAGTCTTGATAAGCCACACTACCTTCCCCGTGGACCCCTCCACACCACCCTTGGCCTAGTCCTGACAGCCGTCCCCCTCTCAGCCACAGTGTTGCCTTATTTCTCTCTCCCCTGACAACAGCAGGGGTGATGTGCCCTGTTCCCCAGGAGAGGACACAGGAAACACATGTGGGGCCCTCTCATTTGCTCTGTGTCTCTTCATTTGGTCCTGAGTTGCATCTGTTATAATAAAACTAATTTCGCCAGGTGCTGTGGCTCAGACCTATAATCCCAGTACTTTGGGAGGCCAACGCAGGTGGATCACTTGAGCCCAAGAGTTCAAGACCAGCCTGGGCAACAAGTCAAAACTTTGTCTCTACTAAAAATATAAAAATGAATCAGGTATGGTAGCATTTGCCTGTAATCCCAGCTACTCAGGAGGCCGAGATGGGAGAATCACTTGACCCCAGCAAGTCAAGGTTGCAGTGAGCCACAATCGTACCACTGCACTCCAGCCTGGGCGACAGAGCAAGACCCTGTCTCCAAAACAAAACAACAACAACAAAAACTGCAATTTTAAGTGTAGTGCTTTCCCGAGTGAGACATTCCAGCAAGTTATTGACCCTGAGGGGGTCATGGGAGATGTAAATTTGCAGCCAGTCAGAAGTACAAGTGGCCTCTAGAACCCCTAGAGCTTGTGGCTGGTGTCTGGAGGGAAGCCAGTCCTGTGGGTCCCATGGGGTCTGTGCTAACTCCTGGTCTGCAGCACACCAGTTGGCCTTGGAATAAACACCTCCCCCAAGCTTGCCTGCAGGGTGCGCACCTTGCTTCTCCTTCCAGACCTACCGCAGGATGATCGTTCTCCAGCTGGCCCCTCCCGCGTCACTGGAGTCCTGTATCCCAGGCCACTGCCACCGGGCTGCTCCCGTAGGGCACCTCTCAAGCCAGGGGCTGTTACTACACTGCAGCGTCTCCCTGCTCCAGGGTGCTGCCTGGCACACTGTGGTGGGCTGGCATTGGGTACTGGGTGGGCATCATGTACTGACGCCAAGATGAACCCCTATCAGCATGTCTCCTGGCCTGTCTGCAAGGCTCTCCCACGTCTGCTCTCTGTATCCCGCCCCGGTTTCCTCTGACTCCCAAGTCTGCCTGTCCAGAAATGCTCCCCACCCCATGCTCCTCTCCTCTAGTGACTGCTGTGACTCAACCTTCAGAGCTCAGCTCAGCAGTTACCTCCTCAGGTGACTTTCTCTGACCCCTGCCAACCAGGTCAAGAAGCCCTGTGGCATATTCTCTTGCCCTCCATGGCCCCCTGCACAGTCCTTGGCTTCTGGAGTCTGTGTGATTAGTGCCCATGACTCCTTAGCCTGCAGGTCCCACCAGGGCCGGGCCTCACCCAGCACAGTGCAGACACATGGTCCATACTCAGTACATGCCAGACAACTACATGGGAAGACCCCAGCGCTGCAGGCATCTCCTACTTTCACAGAGATGCCTCTGATGGGAAAAGGGTCCCCCCAGTGCCCTCCTCCACCCTCTGCCTCCACTCCCACCCTGGGCTGAAGCAGGTCGTGTGAACACGGGCACCTTACTTTCCTCCTCTTCCTCCAGCTCCTCCCCTGGGTATCCAGTCAGGGGAGGCTCAAAGACTTCAGGGTATGAAGGCTCGCCAAAACTGTCACAGGAGTCTTCTTCTGGGTGTCCAGGAAAAAAAGATGACATGATCGCCATGAGGAGGGGATGACAAGGGAGAGAGACAAGAGCTGGTCAGAGAGCATGCCCTGGGAACAAGGCTCCAGGAAGGGGTCCCCCAGAGCACCAGCACCTGACGTCAGGGCTTCCCCACCCAGCCATGCCTAGCTAGACCAAAGCAACAGAGGCTGGCAGAGGACCTAGGGTCCAACAGTTGCTGAATCTTCAAGCTGCATGTGTCCGGGAGGGCTGGTTTTCAAAAGACCCTTCTCTCTGCCCTTCCTGAACTCAGGCCTCCCAGAGAGGCGAGGCTGAGCAGAGCTGGGTGCAGATAGGGAGCTGCCCCCCAGTGACGAGAGGCTGTCAGTCCCCCAAATACTCACCCATCTCCGGGTCGTAGGGGAGCTGAAGGGCACCCTGAGAGGAGGGGTCCAGCTTCGCCATGCCCACTGTCCACACCATGGCGGCTGGGGGAGGAGAAAAGGTTCGTGCCTCAGGCAGTGCCAACAGTGGCTGCCTGCAGGGCCTGGGGGAGGTGGCCAGTCTGCACCCCAGAAAACCTGCACAGGACCCTCCATCCCGCCAGCCTGCAGCTATCTGCTCATGCTCCACTGTTAGAAGGCCATTGTGGGAGGGGTCCAGAGTCACTCCCTCTGGACTCCTGCATTTGTCTGTCACTGTTTGTCTCCCCTCCTACAGTGTGAGAAGAACCAGGTCTATCAGAGCCAGGACCTCACTGTTGATGGGTGAATCCCCAGAGCCTTGGGACACTCACGACTGTCCTGGCACTGCCTTTCCATACATGGTCTCCGCTCATCCTTGGAATGTGCCTGGAATGTGCTTTCCCGTGGGGCCACGCTGCGGGCGATTCTCCTCTACAGGCTGGATTCCTCAACTGCATGGAGATATCTAGCACTCTGTAGCTGTTCCATAAACTGTTTCCCAGGCCATCCTGCAGACACCAGAGCCCCAGAAATTCAGGGTCTCTACTTAAGCCCTGCCATCAACAGACCAAGGGCATCATGACCACAGGCCTGGGAGCTTCACGAGGCCTGGGATCCTGCGGTCTTCTTTCCTGCTGGGTCCCCCAGTGCCTAGCACAGTGCCTGCCACAAAGTGAGGACTTGATGTGCTTCTGCTGAGTGCATGTGTGAATCCAAATCTCTACACACTGACCCCCAAGGCCAGGGGCCGTCCCGTGTGCCTTTCCTTCAGTTAGGACTAATGCCAATCAAGCACGCTGCTGTCAAGGAGCTCCTTGCTCCCCTACCCCTGCCCTGAAGAATCCCACTCCAAAGTCCCTTCTCAAGAGCCTGGAGAGTTGAAGGGTGGCTGTAGGCTCAGAGGAACGTGACCTGCATCACAGCATGCCGCTGGAGGACGGATGGGATGAAGCCAGGGGCTGCACCGCATC
This sequence comes from Plecturocebus donacophilus, assembly GCA_004027715.1. Lineage (NCBI taxonomy): Eukaryota > Metazoa > Chordata > Mammalia > Primates > Pitheciidae > Plecturocebus > Plecturocebus donacophilus. The sequence goes on along the minus strand of PVKP010011666.1, from coordinate 41,153 downwards.
CCAGCAGACGCCCGCTTCCTGTCCTAACTCTCTAAGCTTCTTCCTGTATAATAGCAAGATACTGCCTTCCCTGGTTTCTGAAAGTGGAGACCCTTCTGGGATCACCAAGGCCAACTCCTCTTTGCTCAGGGAAAGGGTGTTACATAGGCAACTCTGAAAGCCACGGCCAGGAAGCAGCCCCCTGGCGCCCCATAGGCTGGCTGCTGACCTTGAGTCAGGCAGAGGCACAGGGGGCCCACTCACATGAGTATATCAGGGCAGGGAATATGGGCTCATTTCTCTCCTGGGCAGTTTCTACCAGCATTCTCAGAGGTCCTTTGGGACACAGCACAGCCACAAGATCTAGGAACACAGAGACATCCTTGTCAAGTTATCTCCAAGCAGCCGCCCCCAAAGAACAGCTAGCCCTGTAGGACAGCAGCCCTGGGTGGAGCGCTCAGAGCATGCCTTGCTGCTGGGCTGCCATCCCAAACTCTCACTCTCCAGTCACAACTTAGAGCAGGCACTGGTGGAGCCACAGCGGGACCTCACAGCCAACTGCAAGCGCAGAGCAGCTGTGCACCCAAGACACTGTGGCAGGCTGAGGAGTCCCACTTCTCCAAGCCTCACATTTCTTAACCTTAAAATGCAAGTAACAATACCAGCAATGACAATCATGCTAATATCAAATAGCAGCTAACATTTGGGGTTGAGTATAGGCACTGCGCCCAAAGGACTTGCAACTGTCTTGAGGAACACAGCACCTACACCACGTCCAGTGCTTAGGGGTGCACATGCTCAGTCAGCACCTCAGTAATAATGGAAAATGAGGGCCGGGTGCAGTGACTCACACCTGTCATCCCAGCACTTTGGGAGGCCAAGGCGGGCATATCATAAGATCAGGAGTTTGAGACCAGCCTGGCCAACATGATGAAACCCCATCTCTACTAAAAATACAAAAATTAGTCGGGCGCAGTGGCGCATGCCTCTAGTCCCAGCTACTCGGGAGGCTGAGGCAGAAGAATCACTTGAACCCCAGAGGTGGAGGATGCAGTCAGCTGAGATCACGCCACTGCACTTCAGCCTGGGCGACAGTGTGAGACTCCATCTTAAAGAAAAAAAAAAAAAAGAAAATGACGAGCTCAGTGACTACCAGGAGTGTTCCAGAAACAGTGGACCCCACTATGTTTCACAAAGGTGACTCCCTCAGGAGGGAGACCACCCAGGCCTCTGCAGGAAGGGACGCAAGCCCATCAGCACCTGCCCTCCTTGTGCAGTGCTGAGGAGGACTTGGCCCTGGACATCACTCCCACTTCCCCCTGCCAGACTTGCTGCCCACCTACCATACACAGAGATGGCACCCAGGATGACCCATGCGGACCACTCTGGGAGGTACTTGATGAACACCAAGGCCATGAGGGCGCTGATCATGATGAGATAGGCCTGCTGCAGCACCAGGGGGCCCTTCCAGTGGATGCACACCATGCCCACCACCCCGAAGTTCCAGACGGCCAGCAAGAGCGTGGGGTAGTCCATGGCCACGTTGTAGGTCTTCAGCACTTCCCTGCAAGACCAAGGTGCAGCCTGTGGGTGGGACTCAGTGAAGATGTTACAGCCTAGCAGTTTACCACCATCTAGTCCCCACCTGGCTCTCTTTACTAACATTTCCTTCCCCAACCGTCATTGTCCTTACAGATTACCATTTGCGACATTTTCTAAACAAGGTGGGGATGCTTGCAACAGGTCACAGAAACGTGCACAGGCATGACCTGGAAGACCCTGTGCGCATGGAAGGGTCCTTGGGAAAGTGTTTTCCCTTGTCCCTCCAGTCTCTTTTGGCCCCTGGGTCAGGCTGATACCTCAAATCGAGGGGCAATAAAACAGATACTTTTTCCCATAAACCAGGAAGTACTCAGGCCTAGCCTAAACATTAGAATGTAAATTTTCTCTATGAAGGCTCCATTTTAAATCAGGAATAAGACAGAAATGTGTGGTCCACCACGCAGCCTCACTCCCACTCCCCTGTGCCAAGAGAGGGCCCTGGAGGACTGCGTTCCTGGAATGGCTGGCACTGGGGAGCACTGGAGCTCAACGGTCACCTTTTCCTGCCCAGGCCCTCTTGCCCATGTCCACTGGTGCTGCAGGGAGAGGGGCTCCCAGGGACCCTGCTGCTCATCTGACACTTACCCAAGGTAGATATAGGTGAAGAGGAACAGCAGCATCAGGGAAGACATGATCAACCAGCCATGGATGAACTAGACAACAGAAATGGGACAATCACAAGATGTCCCCAAACGCCACAAATCCTAAGGCCCCAAGGATGCTGGGACCGATACCCAAGCCTGAATGATGTTCTTTGTTAGGCTACTTCATGCCTACGCTGGAAGGGATCAGGTGGTCACCTTACAGATAAAAAGGGCACAGAAATCCAAGGAGGTCCCCTCAGGTCACCACGCAGTGCATGCAGACAAGACTCCCTCAGGTCTGCTGGCAAAGCCTTGCAGTCTCCCCACCTCTCTACTTGTCCATTTAGAAAGGTAATGCTGGGTATCTCCTACTTGCCAGGCACTGTTCTAGGCTCTGGAGCCAAGGCTAGGAAAGTCTCTGCCCACAGGCGTTGTGTTCCAGTGTGAGGGGAGCTAGATGACATACAGACAAATCTACAGTATTTCAGCAGGTAATGATGAAGGCCATGGAGAAAACATGCTAGCAGGATACAGTGACAGGAGATTCAACAGGGTGGCCTCAACAGAGAACCTGGGAAGTCCCTTCCCACCCAAGGGTCTACAGACAGGTCCTCAGAAAGACCTGTTCCTCTTCTCCTGGCCAAGCATGGGAGGGTGAAGGACAAGAGGGGACTGATCCTAACCCAGTCCCTTAGCTGGCCATTGGTGAGATAGTGACATCACTTCCCACCAGCCTCGCCCCTGAGGATCAACTCATCAGTCACCAGCTCAGCCCACCGGGACCTCAGTGGGGCCCTGGTCTACCTGGAGTGAAAGCGACCACCATGGCCATGCCACACACACAGCCAAAAGGGGAAAGGGTGGCCTCTGGGACATGCTGACCCACTTCATCCCAGCCACCACCTGGCTGCCCTGGTCACCATCATCTGCCTGTGTTGCAGAACCACCAGGGAAGCCCTACTAGACAGATGGCTGAGACCCTCTTCACAGCCTCTGGGACTGGCCACTAGACACCTACTGCTCGCAGTGGTGCCAGCTCTTCACATCTGCTGTGAGGTATCTAGCTTGACCCCATGCAAGCTGTATCCTCTGCTCCAAACCAGCAGCCCTCCAACCTGCTTCCCACCATCTGCCAACCTCCCAGTGGCAATGTTCAAATCCTGCCTCATTACAGTTACATAGGTGATTGTTACTTATTTTATTATTATTTTTTAAGAGATAGAGTCTCAGTCTCCTAAGTAGTTGGGACCACAGGCGTGGTCATGCCCACTATGCCCAGCTGGTACTTGTTACTTAATGATAAGCTTCAGCTCAGGACACACCCTACAGGCCCTCCCATGACTCTCCCCCACTGCCACCCCAGCTGGAATGGGGATCAGCTCCCTCCCTGCACTGTCCCTGTCCCATCCCTCTAGCCTGGGCACTCTGCACCTCTATCTACTTGCTCCACAGATGGCAGCTGCCTGAATAAAAAATGTTGTGAGGCACCTGTGTGTAAACAGTTTAAAGATAGGTAACGCCCAGCTTAACTTCCTTTCCATCTTTAGGGGTTCAACTCCTTCCCAGGGGGAAAAGCCTGAAGTTGCTGTCTAAAAGCTTATGCATCTTTGGGGACAAGCAGTGGCCATGATTCTCGCCAGATGGGATCTGTTCTTCTATTACTCCCTGGAGCTACTCGGCAGCTAAATAGGCAGGTACAATCCAAATGTCTCCCAGGGCCGGAAGACCTCAGCATGGCATCTGCACATCCTTGCCCGAAAAGGAAAAGGGAAAATAAAAATAAATCTTCAGGGGAAGTATCAGGGTGAGGGGAGCCTAAAATAGAACTTCAGAAAGAGAAGCAAAACAAAATTAACTTCTGACAATGAGAAATGATGCTTGCAACACTGCAGTGAGGAACTCAAGTGGGATTGTGTGCAAATTTAAAAGACAACAGGCTGGGTGCAATGGCTCACATGTGTAATCTCAGAACTCTGGGATGCCGAGGCGGGAGGATGGCTTGAGTCCAGGAGTTTGAGACCATCCTAGGCAACACTGTGAGATCTAGTCTCTACAAACAAAATTTAAAAATTAGCCAGATGTGGTGGTGCACACCTGCAGTCCTAGCTACTTGAGAGGCTAGGCAGGAGAACTTCTTGAGCCTAAGAGGTTTAGGCTGCAGTGAGCCATCATCGTCCCACTGCACTCCAGCCTGGGCAACAAAGAAAGACTATGTTTTTTAGAAAAGAAAATAAATAAAAATAAAAGACAACAGTATTAGGTCATCCATGGTGAGAGACAGGACAGGGTGGAAAGGAGTACAAAAAATCAGGGTCTCTTTCGCTCTCGTCTGTGTTTTTTAAAGGTGGTTGTTTCGTGGGCCTCAGTGCCGTGGTGTGTGGCAGATGGGGAGGGAGGGGTGGGTGGAGGGCAGGGCCAGGGCCTCACCTTGTAACAGCGGTACTTGTAGAGCGCCACCAAGAAGATGGTCATGACCACGATGACACTGATCATGATGAGGGTGTTGAGCACGGAGTTGAGGAGGCGCTGGCCCACCGAGGGCGTGTCCTCAGTGAACGGCGTGTAGATGCTGAGGGAGAAGGCAAGGGACTGACGCGCCCAGCCCTGCCTGCTGCGAGAGGCTCCCCACCTTGAGAGATTCTGGACCTGCTAGGGGAGGTACCTGGGATGCCCATGCCACCCATGTGCTGCCCTGATGGAGCACGGGCACCACTCCTATGAGCAGTTTCTGTCCTACAGCTTATTCCCTGGCATCCTGACCACAGACCTATGGCTCTCAGCCTGCTGACTGGGCCCAGTGCAGCAGTGGGGACAAGGGCTAGATGACCTCACCACTGCCCTCCCCACCCCCACACGGATTAAAAGCTCCCTGGTGCTTGTCTCACCCATCCCACTTCTCATTCCTCCACTCACACCTCTCCACCAGCCCCATCCAGCCTAGCACTCCTCCACCTTCTGCTAACCCACACCCCACCCGCAGGAGCCAACTGCTGCCCTTGCAGCTTATAAACTCAGGAAGCAGAGCAAGGAAGCAATTCACTCAAACCTCACTCTCCCCAGCCTGGACTGCTGCAAACAAACTGCTGGCTGCATTCTCTCCATGCTTTCACCTGTGCTGCGCTGAATCCCCCATAGACTATAAGCTTCCTGAGGATGGGGCCCTCTTTCTCTACTTCTTTTTTAATTAAAAAAAAAAATTTGAGACAGGGTCTCTGTGGCTGAGGCTGGAGTGCAGTGGTGCAATCATGGCTCACTGCAGCCTCAACTTCTGGGCTCAGGTGTTCCTCCCACCTCAACCTCCCAAGCAGCTGAGACTACAGGTGCGTACCACCACACCTGGCTAATTTTTGTATTTTCTGTAGAGACAGGGTCTCGCCACATTTCCCAGGCTGGTCTCAAACTCCTGGGCTCAAGTGATCCTCTTGCCTCAGCCTCTCAAAGTGCTGGGATTACAGGCATGAGACACCACACCTGGCCTTATTCCTTTCTTTAAAAGAAACAAAAAACCAAACCAACACACAAAAAATGAAACAAAAAGTCCCTAACTTAAAAAAAAAGTTTAGAGAAGGGGCTTAGCAGTGATGACCACAGGGAGGGGAGAGGTGGGGAGGGGGAAGATGTGAGGAAGCTTCTCATGTGTCTATGCTGCTGCCTCTGCATGTATTTTACTAAAATAAACCAAAGGCTTTACAAGTCTTCCTCACAAGGCAGGAAGTGAGCTGAGAAATCATCTGGTCGAACCACCTTGCTTCATATTCACGGAAGCAGAGACTCAGAGAGGAAGTGATTTGTTTGTGGTCACACAGGACAGTGGCACAGCCATGCCCAGGGTCTGGGACTAGGAACACAGAGTCCAGTGCTTTGCACCAAGAGCTTACTTTCTGCAGCAAGATCCAGCTTACCTGAGCACTCACCTGCAGCAGACACCCTTCTAAGCTCTTCACTTGTATTAACTCACTTAATTCTCCCAGTAACCCCGTTATTAACCCATTACACAGGCATAGGGATGTTAACAGCATGCCCAAGTAGGTCACAATCCAGGAGGTGGTGAGTCAGGCCATGAACCTGGGCAGCTCTCCCTCCCTGCTCTTTACCACTGCTGGTGTGGAGCTACAGGTACAGTGACCAACACAGGCTACTGCCCCCCAACAACTCAGCCCTCACCCCGCCCTGTGCCCCCCAGACCCTAACTCACAGCTGTCCATTCTTCTCCGTGTAGAAGCGCACAGACTTGATGGTGGCTACCACCACGATCATGCACAGAGTGACAGGCACAAAGAGCATGATCACGTGCTTTGCCCCATACTTGAGAGTCAGCTCTTCCTCCAGGCCTGACGGCCGCCCAGGAACTCCACTACAGACGTAGCGGTCAGGGTCCTCCTCACCGTCCTCCTCGTTATCCTGGCTTCTCTGCGGGAAACCACATCGTGAGGGCCGCGGAATGTCTCCCACAGCAGACTATCCACGTAGTGCATGGATTTTTGGAACCAGAACTGAGAAGTTTGAATGTTGCTTTCCAGATACAAGGAGCAGCTGTAGCTTAGATGTGGGAGTGTTGGAATTTCTAGGGAATGTGAAAAGTTTATAAGGACAAGAGTGGAGAAAATTTAGAGCTGGATGAAGCATCATAAATGAAGGAAGGGAGGTTGCCATGGTCTGCAGGCCCAAGACTTAATGGATAATGAATTTGGAACACATCAAAGGAACTTCCCTCTTCCTAATATAGGGGCTCAGGATGTCACTCAATTCCATTCACGTGGTCATGCTGATGTGGGAGGAGACAGGTCAGGAGACAGAAGGAAAACAGACACTAAACATTTTTGGTTGACCAATCACTAGCTAGAGGAGTCAGTGCACAGGGACACTCTCCGAGTGTGACTAAGATACTGGGAATTTGTAGAGGAAGAAATTACCTTGAACTTTCTGCCCCACACAATCAAGCATGTAAATTTGCAGCTCTGAACTACAGGCTGAAAGGCATTAAGCATCTGGGAAGATGTAGGTTCTGAGAAAGTGGCCAGGCACAAATGAGGAGCTAGCAAGGGAAGGCAGGACACCTGTCAGACACTGGCACATACCCATCTATAAGAATTTGTGTTTTGGAACTGTGGCAAGTCAGGGTCATGGGCTGCCTTGCTATTGAGATCAACAGCTAAAGAAAAAGGCAAATGAAACAAAAACTGAAAATGACAGTTGCTTCAGTTGTTTTACCCTGATCTGGAAAGAAAGGGCATGACGTTGCAGAGAGTCCCAATCTAGACATTAGCTGAGAAAGGAAAGGAAGACTATTCATGAACAGAAACTGAAACAACTAAAATGTACAAGACTTCACGGAGATAACAAACTAACAAGAAAAGGCTGCAGTGGCCTTGAGCTGGTGCGATTTCACTCAGAGCTCAGGGACGACAGTTCTGTTCTCAAGGGGAACATGGAGAAGAAGTGAGCTCAAATTTTAGCAAGCAGGATTAAGACTGGCAGCAAGAAAACAGTCCACACAGAGACTTTTTTTTTTTTGAGTCTCACTCTGTGGCCCAGGCTGGAGTGCAGTGGCACAATCTCGGCTCACTGCAACCTCCACTTCCCAGGTTCAAGTGATTCTCCTGCCTCAGCCTCCTGAGTAGCTGGGATTACAGGTGCATACCACCATGTCCGGCTAATTTTTTTTTGTATTTTTAGTAGAGACGGGGTTTCCCCATGTTAGCCAGGATGGTCTTGATCTCTGGACCTCTTGATCTACCCACCTTGGCCTCCCAAAGTGTTGGGATTACAGGTGTGAGTCACCACACCCAGCCAACATTTTAAAATTCTATAATGGGCAAAACAGATAATAGGATTCAGGCAAATTCAGATGTTTTACCCTGATCGGGAGAGAAAGGGCACGACTAAGTGGCTCTCCCAAGGATATCATACTCTTTCTAATATTATAATCTCCTCCCCTGGGGGCTGGATGATCACAGTGCAGCCTATCCCCAGCTCAAAAGTCAACTGTGCATCAGGCAGACTCCTCACAGTTACCATGTCTGGCCACCTGCCAAAATTGCTTCCCCTCCAGCAGCGTCCCCTGCTACCATCCTATGCTTCTGCGTTACCTATCCTAGCACCCAGGCATCCAAACCAACTCTCCCATTACAGTGGAAACAGTGACCTGCATGAGAAAGGTAAACCTAAGCGGGCAGAGTGGACGGCGTCCTCCAGCCCACTGCCAAGTCCACGGGCTGTGAGTGTGCAGAGTCCTATAAAGCCTCGCAGATGGAAGGTCGACCATGGCCAGCCACCCACCCTTTTGACCACTCCTGACCATGACTTCCCTCTCCCTCCTGCATCGAGGAATGAAGGTCTGGTTTTCATCTGTAACGGTACAGGAGCCCCAGAGACCCCCAGCTGCTGATGCCTACCCACTGGGCAGTGTTCTCTCCATCCTCCTGGCCCTGCCTGCCCTCCTGGCAGGAGCGTGGCGTGGGGCTCTCAGCCGACATCAGCGACGTCCGCTCATCACACACTTCTTCCTCGCTGTCAGAGGCCATGAATGTTAGCATAGCCCTGCCTCGGGAAGCACCTGGAAAAAGAAGCACAAGGACCTCGTTCCACTTTGCTGTGAGATGAAGGCAGTAGAGGGCTCAAGGGGTGGCTGGAGGCAGCCTGGACACTTAGACACAGATGCTGCCCCACAAGCTTCCAAGACATGCCTGTCAATCAAACGACTGCCATAAAGCAAGAGGCCCCAAGAGCCACCATGGAGGCGGCAGTGGCCTTGCCTGGGGCCGGCCTGAGGTGACTCACATCCAATCATTGGTTCAATTAGCAGACATCTGTGGCGCATCTATTATGCACCAAAGATGGTGCTGGGCTCTAGCGATATAAGCATGAGTAAGAAACACCCTTGTCTAAAACAAAGCAAAACAAAAATCATCTAATGTGACAAATGATACAATCCAGGTGTTGGATGGTAGGTGCAGAAGCACAAAGGTGAAACCAAATCTAGAGATCAGGAATGTTTTTGAGAGAAGAACATATCTGAAGGAGACAGGTTTTCCCAGGAGGAGGGAAGGGCAGAAGGCACAGAGAATATTCCAGTGAGGGCCACACACTGTGGGCCGGTCATCGGAGGTGAGCAGGGTCTCAGGCACCATGTTAAGGAGACATACATCACCATGAGGACAATTGTGACAAACAAGATCTGATACGGGTTTACAAAAGTCAATCTGGCCACTGACCAGAGAGGGAAAGTGACCCCCGGAGAAGACTGTGGTGGGTGAGGAGGCCTGAAGATAGCAGCAGGATGGATGCAAATGAGGGCAGAGTCCAGGAGGGGTCAGGAGGTCAAGGGCAGGTCTAGGACGGCAACCAGGTGGGGACCAAGACAAGAAAGACTATGAATTTCACCCTTTGAGTGTCTACGGGATAAAATGGGGAAGCTCACTGAGAGGTGTCTGAGGACCAAGTCTGCTGAGGTTAGAAGTGGAGACCCAAGCCAAGGGAGCAGGCATGTGGGGTGGAACGTGCCACTAAGGGAGGGACCCAGGGGAAGGCCAAGGCCAAAGGGACCACAGGAGGGACACCTGCCCCTAAGGCAGTGCCGAGTGGAGTTTCTACACAGTAGTATCACATCTGGGACCCAATGCAGTTCAAAATCTACACATGTAGGTTTCGGGACTGGGAAGAGCTTCAGGCAACCCCAGGCAAATCTCACTGTCTCTGCCAACAACCAAGACAGGGACAGGGGCTGAGTTACTGCTGTCCAGAGACCCTCAGGGCTGAGCTTCACACCCTGGGCAAAGAGAGCAGTTCTGCTCTCTGCTAAAAGTTCATCTCCAAGTAAGCTGCGCCCACAATCTATGTGATTTTTATTTTTGTTTTTGGAGACGAGGTCTTGCTGGTGGCTCAGGCTGGAATGCAGTGGTGCAATCATAGCTCACTGCAGCCTTAAACTCCTGGGCTCAAGCAATTCTCCCACCTCAGCCTCTTTAGTAGCTAGGACTGCAGATGCATACCACCACACTCAGCTGATTTTTTTAAATGTTTTGTAGAAATGGAGGTCTACTTTGTTGCTCAGGCTGGTCTCAAACTCCTGGCCTCAAGTGATCCTCCTGCCTCAGCCTCACAAAGCACTGAGATTACAGTGTGTGAACCAGTACACCCAGTTACATGTGGTTTTTAAACAAAGCAGGCAGGTTCCTCGCACCAAGTCAGCCAGTTGCAATTCCCTTAACAAGGCCTGTGGCTGCCCTTGTTTCTGAAGACAGCAACCGTGGCTGTGGCCTGGATTATTCCCACAGGGACTTTAACTCCAGCCCCAAATAACAGGCACAGGCAGAGCCTGCCTCTGCTCACCTCCATCACTGGGATTTCAACATGAACAAGCTCCTCAGCCTGAAGCACCTTCTGTTTAGGACAGATAAGACAGGTACAGGAGTAACAACAGCAGGAAGCAAAGCCAGATAAAAGCCAGTAGGGAGGTGACAAGGATAATGCACCTGAGAGTTAGGAGGGAACAGAGTCTATCAGTTGTCAGGAGTAGATGCCTCAGGTCACAAGAAGTAAGAGGGAGGTGAAGCTGCAAAGGTTAGGAGTATTTCACCAGGCAGAGGCTGGAGGAGGTGGCTCATTCTGGAAAGAGGTAACCACTTAAGTAAATATATGAGTTGGGAACATAACAGCCTATCCTGACAATATTGAGCTATTGGATGTGGCTGAAGTGTTGGGACCTGGTAGGACGGACCACTCAGGGAGGAGTCTGCTGCCTGATGGAGGACTAAGAGCTTAATGCAGCTGAGGAGAGTCCCCGAAGGTTTCTGACCGGGAGGAAGATGTGAACTAAAGTAAACGTTACAAAAGCAGCCTTTATACAAGAGGTGTGGGCTCGCCTCCCTCTTCACTCAGCGTCCTCCCAGACTAAACCCTAGGGCCACAGGAAGTCCTGGGAACCAGCAAAATCCACGCAAATTGAGTACAGCTTCACATCCCCAAAGAGCTGCAAGACCTTGGAAAGTTCTTGGCTTCAGTTCCCTCATCATATGGAAATGAGAGAAACTATCAGGTAAAAATCCCGGAGAAGGGCTGTGTAGGCTGAGGCGGATGGATCGCTTAAGCCCAGAAGTTCAAGACCAGCCCAGGTAACATGGTAAAACCCTACCTCTACAAAAATAAATAAAGGAAATTGAAGAGAAGAAACTTTAAGGTCCTCCCCTGGTTCAGCCTCACTAGATAAATCCAGACTCCTGCTTGGACACAGGGATTCCCTCACTATCCACTCTGGCAATGGGGAATTCACTCTTACTCAAAGAGGGGCACAAAAACAAAGAGCTGCTGCATTTCCTCAAGCTAACTCATAATATTCCATCTGGAGCAGCGTGCTGGATGGGATAGGAGACTATGTATCCCATATGTACAGGTGGCTCTTTTAATACCATCTTTCTAGCATGACAGTTTCGTTTTGGGTGTGAATGAACAGAGAAGCTACGGTCTCCTCCCTCTGTTCTTCCCATGCCTCTCAAGCTCCAGTGACTTATCTCTGCTGTGACTGAAGGAGCAGTTCTGAGAGTCCCTGTACCTAAAAAGCCACAGGCTGCAGGCCCTGAGGACAGAGGGCAGGCTCACCCTTCAGACCCACAACAGCTGCAGCATTCAGAGGATGTCACGTTTCTTAGGTTCTCAAATAGCAATGCACAACAAAAATGGATAAGTAGAGAGCAAAGATACCCGTTTAAAGGAGAAAGGGAGCTGATGGGTGGGTGAAGACAGAGAATCTAGGGACCCAGGATCAAGTAGAACCAAGTCCTTCCAATTTCCACTTCTCCATTCAATTGTCAACCGCTATAAGACACTCCTCGGGACAGGGCATGGTGGCTCACGCCTGTAATCCCAGCACTTTGGGAAGCCGAGGTGGGTGGATCACCTGAGTCCAGGAGTTCAAGACCAGCTTAGACCAGCTTAGCCAACATGGTGAAATGCCATCTCTAATAATATGAAAATTAGACAGGTGTGGTGGCGTATGCCTGTAATCCCAGCTACTTGGAAGGCTGAGGCAGGGGAATCACCTGAACCCTGCAGGTGGAGGCTGCAGTGAGCTGAGATGGTGCCATTGCATTCCAGCCCAGGTGACAGAGTGAGACTCAGTCTCAAAAAAACCAAAACAAAACAAAAAAAGATACTCCTTGGAAAGCAGTTCTGTGAGCAGAGGTTCCCTGACATCTGTGATAGTCGTGCTGGGGAGGGTGGGCTTAAAGGGCCGTACCCTTTCCATGTGACACGGTGCTAGGCAGGAGAAAGGCATCTGGTCACCACTGTTGTCATCGCCCACACTCGCTGACCGCCTGCCCTGTGCCCGGACCTGGTCTCATCAAGACCTGACAGCTTTTCAGGGAGAAACAAGGGAAAACTACAAAATATGCTGTTTAACCCACAAAATGTCATTCATACATATGGCCTCCTTACCAGAAAACAAGTGCTCCCTGAGCAGCCTCCTTCCCTTGTTCCACTTTCAAAAATTCCTCCCAGGCCTCCCCTGAAGCTGTGCCCACAACAATGAGGATGAAGACCTCACAAAAGCAGGGAAGGAGGGGGCTGCCCTTAAGGAATAATCACAGAAGAGCAAGCTGTCACAGCAAGGGTATCCTCTAATCACAACCCTCCTAGTCTGGTTGGGTGAGGGTGACAGGTGGGAGGCACCAACTTAGGAAAGGCTGAATCCCTTAGGATCACTGTTTCTCAAAGGTGGTCCAGGCCACTGGGGGCTGGTGGAGGTGGACCACCACCTGCTGAGCCCTTACCTGGCACTACACACCATGACTCTGGAGCAAGGTGCTACTATTCTTCCCCATGGTACAGATGAGGAAACAGAGACTCAAAAAGTGATTAGCTCAAGGTTACCCCTGGACCTAGGTAGTCTGTGTCTGGGCTCTTTACCACTCCACTAGGCTGCTTATTGAAAATGCAGATCTCCAAGCTCCATCCTCACCCAGTGTCAGGGATCTGCATTCGGGATGGTCATTCCCCAGGGGATTCTCAGCCAGCGTCAGACTTTTCCTGGCACTGCCTCTGCTTTATAATCACACGACTAGGCCAGGCCCCTTGCTCAGCAAGGCGAGTATCCCTCACCCACCCACCTTCAGCCCCCCACTGCTTGGCACTACTTGTTTGTCGAATGGGAGAGTGAGAGAATGAACAGCTCTTTCTCCTGAATACCTAGAGTCTGGTCAGACAGCAACTAGCAAGGAAGAGGGGTGGAAAAATCTCAGACCAGCAGAGCAGCATGGGGAGAAGAGAGCTCTCAGGCTGAAAAAGGCTCAAACAATGCCCACTGCAGAGGAGAGTGTGGAAAAACTGGGTCTCAGTCACTACCTGGACAAACTGGACTGGCCTTACTGAAAGGAGTAAGAATCAACACTTTAAACACAGCACACCTTTTGATCCTGAAATGCTACTTCTCTGAATTTGTCCTAAGAAAATACAAAAATTTACACAAACATATGTGTTAACTGTAAAAATAAATAAATAAATAAAATAAAATAAAAATAAAAATGACCAAAACGTCTGACTCTCTACTATGATATATGCCTCTGATGGAGACTATTACAGGACCATCAAAAATCTTATTTCAAACATTTAGTAACCTGAAAACGACATGATGTTTTAAATTTAACAGAACATAAAACTTTACAAACCTGATCATCTGAGTGTCCTTATGAAATGTATGTATGTAAAAGACTGGAAATACTATAAAACATTAAAGGTGATTATCTTTGGATGGTAGAACCAAGAGTGGTTTTATTTTCTTTATATTTTTCTGTATTTTTCCAAGTCTCTATAATAAACATGGACTGTATCTGTAAGGGTTTTTTTAGGTTATTAATTCTTTAAAGGAAAATGACCAGCATCAATATTCAGACAGATTTTCCTCTACATATGCCCCTCTCAGATCCCCTCTCACTGGCCAGGAGGAGCAGATGGGACTCAAAGCCTGACTTTTTTTCATTTGTCCCTCAGCACCTCTGATTTAGCTGGCTCCTGAAGGAAAACAGAGAATCTGGGATGAACTTCTGCTTCCCTCTGAATTCCTAGGTGGCTTGCAAAGCAGGCCCTTAAGTTCGCTCTGAAGCCTGCTGGTGCTTTGAAATCCCTGGAGGGAAAATTCACCACTCAAATGTGTGCAGGTAAACAACACTGCTAGATGTTTGTCCACATCAGGGTGCCAGTGACGCAAAGAACTCTCCCTGGAGGCTGACTTGAGGGCAGGTGGGGGTGGGGCTGGGTGATGTCAAATCCCATCAGCCACACAGCAACCAGCTTTCCCCACCTCCCACCCCCTGCACCCCTTTGACTGGGGAAGCGGCAGGAAAATGCAGAGGGCAGAAGGAGGTGTCCAGTGTACAGACTATGTTCTGGAAAGATTTCTGAGAAGGAAGTGCTGAGGCTGATAGCTGCTTGGGATTAGGATGCAAAAATCAAACATCCAAAGAAGCCACTACATATTCCCATCAACCAGCTGAATGGGATCAAACTGCTGAATTAGCCAAACCAAGAGAGTCTGACCTAGAGAATCTCCCCAGCTGTGCTTGTGTCAGCAGTTCCTGCAATTATTATGGAAACCCGGTGACCCAATTTCCTTGACCTTCTTTTCATTACAGAGAAATGTAATGGGTTCACGTTTTAGGCCAACGGAACTAGGTAGCAAACAGATTTCAAAATGTCACAGCAAACCCCCACGGAAATCTGCCTCCATGGAGAAAATCCTAACGGAAAAAGAGAGTTCAAAAACAAATTGGGAGTCACTGCACTTACCGCAAACACGGGGCGGGGGGGGGTTCCGGAAAGGTATGGATCCCGAACACCTGGTTTCCTCTTCCCAGCAGGCTAAATGACGGATGCTCCCTGACTTTCAAAGAGGGTGGCGCTGGTTTTTAACACATCACTTTCTATGGTCACACAGCTCCCTCACGTCACTCTCCCGATGTCTGAGAAGTCCCAGAGTTCTCCCTTAAAATAAGGAAGAGTTTGCTCAGGTCAGGTGATAACCGTACAAATGCCCACAGCTTCCTTCCTCACCTTTCTCCCCCTGGCCCTAGGTACTTGACTATGTATTTGGTCCCAGCTGACCATCCAACTATCCATTCATCTTGGCCCATATGGCAATACATACCATTTGGGGATGGTTCTCCCTGGCCTCAGCCAGAGCTGGGGCCTGAGTCTAACAGGGAAACTGTGAGGTACTAACCTACCACCTTCCCGGACCACAAGCCCAGGTGCGCTGTGATGGGACCTCCTGAACTTTGGGCCAAGCTCTAGACTTACCTCTATCAGCCCTATCACACTCAGAAGTGCCTGGGCCCAGGCAGAGTTCTCTCATTTCCTGAAGCAGCCAGGGAAACGGATGGTTTGTGGGGAAGTGGGAAAGAGAGCCCCTAGCATGCCCCTCTGGAATAGGGCCCAGAAATGAATTTATTTTTAGACAAGCAGCAGCAAGTCAGTGGTCAAAAGCAGAGGCTTTGGAGACTGACAGGTTCGGATCGCCCACCTGTGTGAGTTGAACCATACTCCCTGGCTGAGAGGCCTCAGACAGTGTAATCTGACACAGCTCATTTCCTCTGCTGTAAAAAGCACAACAGGCATACCTTGCAAGATTATCGTAAAACCTAGAGATAACCTGTAAAGAGTCCGGCACACAGTAGGTGTTCAATAAGTGGTAGTTATAAAGAGATGAAATGGAGGAGGGACACAGTGAGAGAGGACACGGAAGCCTGCTGGAAAATTATGGACCTGCTGAACCACCAGACACAAGAACTGGCTTCAAAGGCCAGGCCCCAGAGATCAAGTTTCCATCCACCCTGGCCCGGCCCCAAGCACTATGGCCACGTGAACATACTGTCAAATAAAAGGACGCATCCATAGGACAACGTCAGAGTTGGCAAGGACCTTAAAGGCCATCAATGCCCGCTAGTCAGGTCCCTGTATTATAATTAAGGAAACTGAAGCCTAGAGGGGCAAAAGTAATCAGTTAATGTTGCATGGCCAAAAGCCACAGTTACAACTCAGGTCTCCAACTGCCCATTCAGGAGCTCTTCCCAGCCCATTCAGCACTTGTGAGGGACACATACCCAGTGGGCAGGATTTGGTCATGCAGGCAGCCCCACCACACACCATGTGGGCTTTCTGGGAGCACACTCACAAGGCACGTGCCTTCACCATGAGCAGGTATGCGTCCAGAAATGCTCCCTACTCACTCACTCACCAGTTCATCTGCCACCTCAAAACTCTCAGCAGTCTCTCTCCTGCCACGCCCCCTAACTCCTGCCCCCAGGGTTCACTGTGCTCACCCTCTGCTACTTGCCCAGGTAGATTTGGCTCCATGTGGGGGAGTCCCCACATATGGGCATGGGGAGGACACAGGGCACTGTTTCTCTAGCCCAATAGAGAGCGCGGGAAAGTGTCCTGCTGTGGGACTGGTAGGATAAATAATTCAAATGCTCTACACACCCATCAGATCTGCTTTTCCAGGAGTACTCAATAAAAGAAAAATTCTGAAGGCATAACAGAAAAAACAGGATACAAAAACTTCACCTGTTTCCTCCCTCTACTGTTGTAATAGATAAATATGTGTATGTGAACAGAGCTTGGATGGAAATGCATGTTAAGAGTGGTTACCTCGGCTGGGCACGGTGCCTCACGCCTGTTCCCAGCACTTCAGAAGGCCGAGGTGGGCGGATCACCTGAGGTCAGGAGTTCAAGACCAGCAAGGACAACATGGTGAAAACCCATCTCTACTAAAAATACAAAAATTAGCCGGGCATGGTGGCATGCGCCTGCAATCCCAGCTACCCAGGAGGCTGAGGCAGGAGACTCTCTGGAACCTGGGAGGCAGAGGCTGCAGTGAGCCGAGATTGCACCACTGCACTCCAGCCTGGGCAACAAGAGTGAAACTCTGTCTTTAAAAAAAAAAAATTCCTGAATTTTCTAGAATAAACATGTATTACTTTTATTTTAAAAAGAGACCAATAAGTTTCTGGTTAAAGTATAACAGAATGGTGGGTACCCTTTGAAATGTTCTTCCCCTGTTCTAGAATGTTCGCAAAGATGAACAAGCAGCCCATTCTTCTCAGTCAGTGAAGAGGCTACCAAGAAATGATCTCCCTCACTGACTTCTGGTCTTTCCTGAGGACTGATGTGAAATCATTCTTTTATTTCTTTGAGACAGAGTTTTGCTCTTGTTGCCCAGACTGGAGTGCAATGGCATGATCTCGGTTCACTGCAACCTCCACCTCCCGGGTTCAGATGATTCTCCTATCTCAGCCTACAGAGTAGCTGAAATTACAGGCATACACCACCATGCCTGGCTAAATTTTGTATTTTCAGTAGAGATAGGGTTTCTCCATGTTGGCTAGGCTGGTCTCGAACTCTTGACCTCCAGTGATCCGCCCGCCTCGGCCTCCCAAAGTGCTGGGATTACAGGCATGAGCAACCGTGCCCCACATGAAATCATTCTCTTCTCCAGACATTAACATGACAGTCATCCCATCTCCAGGTTTGGAGCCCAGGGAAACATGCTCCTCTCAGCCTCACCCCCGCCTTTCCATAGCTGTGGCAGCTGGGAACAGAACAGCTGGGAATACTTGCAAAAACATTTGCTGTCTTATCAGTCCCCAACTAAACAGTGTCCAAAAGTCAAAGGAACAGCTGAAAACCTGCCAGAGATGTTCTCATTAGACACACTGCATGTGACCTACACACACTGCTTTGGTTTCTTTAAAAATTTCTGTCTGTCAGGTAGTTGCTCATGGAGACTCCATGAAACCTTCCCAGCAGAGACATGGGTAGGAGTTGAATGGAGGAAACCTGTGCAAAAAACTCAAAAGATAAAGACAATGTAGCCAGCTATGTTCAAATCCTGGTGCTTAACACGCTGAAGCCACATAACTGGACCAGCTACTTAACTCCCTGAACCTGTTTCCTCTTCTGTAAAAGTGTGATAATAATAAACTATTTCAGTGTCACTGAAATTCTTAAGATAACTGTGATAACTACTGTACAAGATGGCTTTTTATTGTATATGACCAACTCATAAGCAAGATACGTCATTATTAACATCGATAACAGAGAAAGGCCAAAGTAGGCAAGAGGCAAACCCCTTGTGGGGAGGCGGTGAGCAGCCAGGGAGGGGAGACAGGTGTTACACTACACACCATACCTCCAGGAACCTCAGCAGCCCCTGACCTTTGCTCCTCCTCCTCCTCGATGCTCTTTCAAATAGACAGGAACAAGCCACTCACTTCCCACACGTGAACATGCTGCACTCAAGACTTGGCACAAGGTCACTTCAACACCAAAGGGTACAGAGTTTTCCCCAAAAGCCTGATACAACGTCCATCCCAGTTCAAAGCAACACCCCACCCCCTCAAGCCCTCATTCCAGCCTCTGCCCTGGAACCCAAGGCCCTATCCGGGCATGCTGCTGGCCTGATGGGAGACTGGGAACGCAGCTCTGAGCTGGGGCCAGTCACCGCCTCCCCACAACCAGATTCAGCAGAGAAGAACCTGAGGTTCGCACACCTGAAGCAGCTTATCCTGAGCCTTTAATTACCACCAAAGGTCTTGGCGGCTCAGGTGTCTGCAGAATTGGCTAAAGAGACATCGGGGGCCTCCTTCCTGGAAGCTGGGGTCGGTCCTAATCAAGTTACTCCGTAGGCAGTCTTGGCAACCCAGGCTGTCGCTTCTGACTTAAGTTAGCCTGCAATCGTCTCTACGGGATGCTCTCAGGTTCTCCATCAGTCAGTAGGGATGCAGTTACTTCACTCAACACCCTTCATACCTTTCAAAGGGAATACTTAAGCCAATAAACAAGCACATTTCA
The DNA here is from genome assembly GCA_004027715.1 of Plecturocebus donacophilus. NCBI lineage: Eukaryota > Metazoa > Chordata > Mammalia > Primates > Pitheciidae > Plecturocebus > Plecturocebus donacophilus. Next base: position 22,146 of record PVKP010011666.1, on the reverse strand, counting down.
TCTAATTAGCCAAGGGGTGAGGTCTGCTCAGAGGGATGGACAGCAGATCTAGAAGCCAGGACACTGGGGTCTAAGCCTGGCTCTGCTATATCCTACCTGGGCGACCTTGGGAAATCACTTTAGCTCTGTGGCCTCAGTTTCTTCATCAGTAAAATTCAGGTGGGGACTAGCTTCTGTCTCAGGTTCCTTCAGCTCCAAAAGCTTGCTTCTGACTGTCTCCTCACAGCTGCAAACGCCTGATAAAACAGCCGAACACCACTGCTAACAGAAACCGGCTCTAGGCTTGGGCCTGCGGCCCTGTCCCTCACGTGCGAGCAGACCCCCAGCGCGCCTTCTTCCCGGGGAAAGCATGCCGAGGGCCCGGTGCTGGAGGCCGGATGGACTCAGCACAACGGAGGTCTCCGGCGAGAGAGAGAGGAAGAACAAAACGCCCCCGCCTGCTACACGCCTTGAGACCCACGTGCACGGCTCCTTTAAATGCACCGGCCCTTTAACAGCTCGCACCGCGCCCACCCCCAGCTGGGGCTCGGCAGCAGGCGGGCGCGGGGAAGTGGGGACGCAGTGAGGCCGGAGGCCGGAGAGCCGCTCCGGCTATCCTTCCAGGACCCAGTTCCGGGCCGGCCCAGCCGCCGCCCGCCGGGCACTCTCTTCTCTCCGCCCCCGCGCTGGCCGCAGAGGCCAGGAGCGCGGCGCACGCAGTGGTCGCAGCCCCACAGCCGGGGAAGGAACCGCGGCCAGGGGCGTGAGGAGGGCAGCGCCGGGCCCTCGGGGCGCAGCCCCATCCCAGGCCCTCAGCGCCGCAGGCGACAGGGCCCCGGCCTGGGCACCCCGGCAGCGCCCGCTCACCTGCTCCACCGCCGCGCTCCGGCGGAGTTTACGCCGCTGGCGGAGCGCCCGGCCGGACCAGGCTCCGGACCAGGCCCCGCCCCGCGCCCGCCCAGGCCCCGCCCTGTGGGCGACGCCACGTTCCCTTGCCCACTCGGGCCCCCCCTGGAGTACGGGGAGCGCGGGGAGGGTGCCCTTCGCGTCGCGCGGATGACAGGATCAACCCGACGTCGGAACTGGGCAGCGACCTTAGGAGTGGAAGCCGGGCCTATCATCTTCCTGCTGGCCTGGCAGCGTGGGGCGGTGAGACGTTTTCTTCGTGGACACTCTTTCTTGTAGTTTTAGGTCCACATCCCTCCTCCTCCCGGTTCTCACATTAAAGGAGCACTAGTGGCCCGATGTGAGCCAACACCAGGAGAATTTTCCTGGTCTGTTTCCGAGACCGCTTCTGAGCCACCAGGAGCTCTGGATAAAATCGAACAGGGATGAAATTGCTGCTTGACCTGAGAATTGACCTAGGGGGTTGTGGTTCCAGGATTCAGGGTCTGTGGGGTAAGTTGAGACTGTCAATAATTTGACGTTAAGTAGTTTTACTTTTTTTTTTTTTTTTTTTTACTTAAAGTGAAATTCACATAAAAAAATTTTCCAATTTAAAGCGGGCATTTCGGTGGCATTTAGTGAATTCACAATATTGTGCAACCACCACCTCTGATTAATTCCAAAACATTTTCTTCACTCCAAAAGAAAAACCCCATACCCACTGAGAAGTTTCTTCCCAATACCCTCTTCCCCTAACCCCTGGCAATCACCAGTCTACTTCCATCTCTGTATTTACTCATTGTAGATGTTTCGTATAAACGGAATCACAGTGTGTGGACTTCTGTGTCTGGCTTCTTTCACTTACCATGTTTTCAAGGTTCATGCTTAGGTAGCATGTAACAGACTCTATTCCTTTTTATGACTGAATAGTGTTCTGTTGTGTGTGTATATGTGTGTGCATGTGTGTGTGTTTGTGTATACCACAATTTATGGACATTGGGCTGTTTCCACCTTCTGGCTTTGTGAATAATGCTGCTATGAACATGCATATACATATATTTGTTCGAGAACCTGTTTTTATTTTGGGAGGGTACGTACATGGGGGTTGAATTCTTGGATCCTATGGTAATTCAATTTTTTTTTTTTTTTTGAGACAAAGTCTTGCTCTGTCCCCCAGGCTGGAGTGCAGTGGCCACAATCTTGACTCACTGCAGTCTCTGTCTCCCAGGTTCAAGCAATTCTGTTGCCTCAGCCTCCCAAGTAGCTGGAGTTACAGGTGTGTGCCACCACATCTGGCTAATTTTTGTATTTTTAGTAGAGATGGAGTTTCACCATGTTGGCCAAGCTGATCTTGAACTCCTGACCTCAAGTTATGTGACTGCCCCGGCCTCCCAGAGTGCTGGGATTACAGGTGTGAGCCACCATGCCTGGCCTTCAATGTTTAACTATTTGAGGAACCACCAAATGGCTTCCATGATGACGGAACCGTTTTATATTCCTACCAGCAATGTACAGGGTTCCAGTGTCTCCACATCCTCACCAATGCTTGTTATTTTCCATTTTATTGTTATCCTAGTTATGCAGGGGTACCTCAGTCTGGTTTTGGTTTACATTTTCCTAATAACTAATGCTGTTAAGCATTCTCCTTCTCATGTGCCTGTTGGCCATCTGTGTATCTTCTTTGGAGAACTGTCTAAATTCCTGTGAATGGGTAGTACTTTTCTTTTTCTTTTTTTTTGGTATGCCTTCTAATTTTTTATTGTTTTTGTTAAAAACTGGACACTTCAGCCAGGCGCGGTGGCTCATGCCCGTATCCCAGCACTTTGGGAGGCTGAGGTGGGTGGATCACGAGGTCAGGAGATCGAGACCAGCCTGGCTAACATGGTAAAACCCCATCTCTACTAAAAATACAAAAATTAGCCAGGCATGGTGGTGGGTGCCTGTGATGCCAGCTACTTGGGAGGCTGAGGCTGGAGAATGGCTTGAACCCAGGAGGTCGAGGTTGCAGTGAGCCGAGATCGTGCCATTGCACTCTAGCCTGGGCAACAAGAGTGAATCTCTGTCTCAAAAAAAAAAAAAAAATGCTTTCAACAGATGCCGTCTGGGGAGATGCTCCAGCCTGAGAGGGTGAAGCAAAGACAAGCCTCTGCGCTAGTCCCCAGCTCACTGCCAGGTAGGTCAAAATGTACAATCACAATTACTTAAGAACAAAGTCCATATTGCTCATCCTGGCACCAGTAAGCTACGTGAGGAATGCTTAGTCCTCTCCCTGAATCCTACATGGACAACTGCCCATAAACCGCTGCACTCGGAAATCCCCTCAGACTGTTCTAGGTGAAGTTCCGGGTAATCTGATGGAAGGTGAAGAGGAATGTCCTTGTCATTCTGCTTCCTTTCAAGAATATGGAGATGATAGCCAGAGCTCAAGTAGCCATCCTGGGCCTGAAGACCACGAGGATGGCGAAGCGACAAAATGGAAGGAGCTGGGTCCTCAATTATGGAGCCACTAGCTTGGCATTGCTTAACTCCTTGCTTGGTTTCATGGAAGGAAAACCACTTTTATCTTTTTTCAGCTATTGTAATTTTGTGATTCCCTCACATACAAAACCAAAGCTTAACCAAAGCTTGCTTGACACCATGACCTTTCCAGCCACATTCCCCCTACACTGTATGCCCCGCTGTGCTCGATGCCATGCAGCTCTCTCTGCTTCCGTATCTTCCCACAGCGTTTACTGCAAGTTATCAGGAGGGTCTTCTTCACTTGGCTCCGTCACTACCTATGAGTGTCTTGTCTCTGTTATTTTAATTCTTGGAGAAACTTGGGAAAAGGAAAACATTATTGTTTTCTTACACATGGGAAAATGGGAAAGAAAGTGGAGGTTTACAAAGACAAAATTGTTTCCCAATTGTGCCTGGTTAATGAGTAGCAGAGCCAGATGTGAAGTCAAGTCCATCTGGCCTGATGCAGTGGCTGGCCCCTCTGCTCCACTTCGAAGGTCCCATGGCGGTGCGTGGGCTGTGGCTGAGGGATCTGATAAATTCATTCCCTTTGTCGTTCTGTTTTGAGGTCATCCTCTTTTGAGGTCGTCAGCTGCTTTTCACATGCTGATTTGTGAGGGATGAGTAAGCGCCTTCCTGGGCCTGGCCTCAGTTCAGAAAGGGATGGCCTCTGTTTCGAGTTTTGGTGTTCAAAGCATGGTGTTTTCTTTTAACACACTCTCAGGACCCAACACTGCTTAGCAAACAGTGTGGGGGAACGGAACCTGTGTCAATGTTAGAACCAGATGGACCCAGGTTTGGAATTTGTTTCTTGCACTTATTTGTTGCATGACCCAGGGCAATTTCTTAGCCTTGCTGACCCTCAGTTTCCCCACTTTGAAAAGATAGAATGAGATCTCTCAGAGGTTTATAGAGAGAATTAAAGAGACACCAATCAAAATGACAGGAATATGTATGGCAGGCACTCAGCAAATGTTAGTCGTCTTCTTTCTTCTGCTTCTCTCCGCTTTTGAGGTAGGAGCTTTGCTTGGTTTTGTTTGACATTGCAATGATAGACTATATTATTATTCACAAATTTGGAAGCCTTGCTTAACATGAAAAAAAAAAAAATAGAAGAGTAGATGAAGCCAAGTGTGGTGAGTCATGCCTGTAAGTCCCAGTTACTTGGGAGTCTGAGGTGGGAGGACCACTGGAGCTTAGGAGTTTGAGTCCAGCCCAGGCAACAAAGTGAGACCTCTGTCTCTAAAAAAAGAAGAGTAGATAAGTGCTAGCAATATCTGACATAAGATTGCCATGGAGGGAGTCTGGAGTAGTTTTTTTGAGCCATGCAGAACCATATTCCATGTCACAATAGTCTCACCAGTAGGGTTCCAGGGCAGGATCAGTCTGACATTCATGAAACCCAGCCATAGGATAGGAACTAGAGACACATCCCCAGGGTTTGCCAGTCATGTGTGACACTGGGGACAGAAGAGATGCTTGAAGGACACCTTAAAGCAGTTCTTTCTTTGCTAGAGCCTTTGCCAGTATGTCTGGGAGTTGGCCCCACTCATCTGAAAGATTCTGGTCAACTCACCTAATGACACTTACCAACGAATTTTTCCAGCATTTTCTCTGTATGATGGGATAATTTCATCTTTCTATGGAGGATGTTTGTGTGATTTTGAGACACTCTTAGGATGGGTCTGCTTTTACCGTTTTAAAAATTTAAGCCAGCAGTCCTCAACCTTTTTGGCTTCATAACCTCTTTACTCTGTTAAAACTAATTCAGGACTCCAAAAGCTTTTCTTTATATGGGTTATATCTATCAATACTTAACCATATGCTATGGTTTGGATGTGGTTTGTCCCTGTGAAAACTCACCTTGAATTGCCATTGTAGCTGTGTTGGGAGGTGGGACGCATCAGAGGTGATTAGGTAGTTAGATGAACTTCTTGTGAGACTGTGCTAGGTCTCACAGGACTGGACTAGTTACCATGGTAGTGGGTTTGTTTGTTTGCTTGTTTTTTGAGACGGAGTCTTACTCTGTCACCCAGGCTAGAGTGCAGTGGTGTGATCTTGGCTCACTGCAACCTCCACCTCCCAGGTTCAAGCAATTCTCCTGCCTCAGCCTCCCAAGTAGCTAGGACTACAGGCACATGCAAACATGCCCAGCTAATTTTTGTATTTTTTAGTAGAGATGGGATTTCACCATATTGGCCAGGCTGGTCTCGAACTCCTGACCTTGTGATCCGCCTGCCTCAGCTTCCGAAAGTGCTGGGATTACACCACGTGAGCCACAGCACCTGGCCAATAGTGGGTTGTTACAACACCAGGCTACTTCTTTCTTCAGTCCCTTTTTTGCCCATGGCTGCTTTCCCTTCCGCTTCTCCACTATGTTTGATGCAGCAGAAAGCCCTCACCAGAGGCCAGGCAGATGCGGGCGCCATGCTTCATGGACTTCCCAGCTCCAGAATCATAAGCCAAAGAAACCTCTTTTCTTTATAAATTTCCCAGCCTCAGGTATTCTGTTATAGCAACACTAAATGGACCAAGACACCATATTAAAAAGCAAAACTGAGGAATTTTTAAAAAATTCACTCACTTAGAATAATGACAGACCCATTATGTGTTAACATACATGACATTCTAATGAAAAATATATTTTGCAAACAGTTAGTGGAAAGAATGGCACTGTTTCACATCCATGGTGAGCAGTTATGGCCCTCAATTCTGTCCACATCTTAATACTCTGAGCCTATAAACATATTACTTTACATGGCAAAAGGGACATTACAGATATGATTAGGGTTAATGATTTTGAAATGGGAGATAAGCTTTCATTATCCAGGTGGTCCTGATCTAATCATCAGCTCCTGAAAAATGAAAAACCTTTTCCAACTGGTCAGAGGGAGACATGACTACTGAAGAAGGCTCAGAGGGAGATGCACTATTGCTGGCCTTGAAGATTGAGGTTGGTGTCAAGAGCTGAGGAATGAACACGACCTCCAGAAGCTAGAGAAGGCAGGGAAACAGAGTGTCCATTAGAGCCTCCAAAAAGGAAGCTCTCTGATACGTTGATGTTAGCTCAGTGAGAACCCAGGTCACACTGCTGACCTATAGAGCTATATGGGAATACATTTGTGTTGTTAAGCCACTATGTTTGTGGTAATTTTTAATGGCAGCAATAGAAAGACTAATACAAGGCCAGGTGCGGTGGCTCACGCCCATAAACCCAGCATTTTGGGAGGCTGAGATGGGTGGATTGCTTGTGGTCAGGAGTTCAAGACCAGCCTGGCCAACATGGTGAAACCCCGTCTCTACTAAAAATACGAAAATTAGTTGGGCGTGGTGGTACATGCCTGCAGTCCCAGCTACTCAGGAGGCTGAGGCAGGAGAATCACTTGAACCCAAGAGTCGGATATTACAGTGAGCTTCGATCACACCATTGCACTCCAGCCTGGGTGACAGAGTGAGACTCTATCTCAAAAAAAAAAAAAAAAAAAAGGAAAAACTAACAATAATTTTGCAAATCTCTTTAGCGTCTGGCTAAAAAAGACCATTGGATTCTCGCACCTGCTTCTGAATTCAGTCTGTTGTGATATGATGCTTTGGTTGAAGTGTATGAAGAAAATTAGACCTTATGTAGATTTATAGTTGAAAACCATAGGAGTATTTTAATGACCTTTTCATATCATTGTGGATTATTCTTTGATATGATACCAAATTTAACAATTGTAATTTTTTAACGTTTAGTTGCAATGTAGAACATGAAACCGTATCAAGAAACTTTTCATATCTGTTACATTATGCCCATTGGCCTGTCTTGCAATTTGAATGGCTCTTTTACTCATACATTATTTTTAACATGATGTACTGGTCATTTGGAAAACGTTGATTCACTAAGTTATGCAGATCTTCCAACTGTTGACACATTCCATTATACAAGCTAAAAAAGATTACATGCATTAATGTCAGTCTTATCCAAAGATACAGAGAAGCTATTAAACTCAAAATGGCAGATACAAGTTTTCCAGAATTGTCATTTTCATTTGAAAGCTCAAATTTTATCATTGGCAACAAATAGCATCAGTTGTTTCACTTCAAGTGACAGGCTCACTTTGTTCATTTTTCAGAAAATGTCTGCCAAATACGCAAGTCTGAATCGCTTTAGGTTGTTCGTCATATTTCCAAGTAAAGATGGTGCTCTATGCAAAAAGCAGTTAGTACAGCTTACAACTCATAAAATGACGTAAGTGCTTTTCTTGGAGACAACCAAGACACTTCAAATTGTAGCAGAAATGCTTTTTGCCTACTTCCCATGTCATCACACACAATATTAAAAACAGTACATGAGCAAGGGCAGAGATTAGATGGAATTAATACTTTTTACTGCTTTATTAAGTACATTCTTGAGACTGCCATTTTTAAAAATCACCAATTTCTTTTTTTTTTTCTTTTTCTTTTTTCCTAAGACAGTCTCACTCTCTCACCCAGCCTGGAGTGCAGTGGCACGATCTCAGCTCACTGCAACCTCTGCCTCCTGGGTTCAAGTGATTCTCCTGCCTCAGCCTCCCAAGTAGCTAGGATTACAGGTACCCACCACTATGCCTAGCTAATTTTTGTATTTTTAGTAGAGACAGGGTTTCACCATGTTGGCCAGGCTGGTCTTGAACTCCTGACCTTGTGATTCACCTGCCTTGGCCTCCCAAAGTGCTGGGATTACAGGCATGAGCCACTGCATCTGCCAAAAAAATCACCAATTTCATAGCAGTTAAGGATGCAATGTCAACTACTCCTGTTTGGTGTCACAGAGTATGTTCATGCTGTTAGCAGTTTTACCCAACACCGATTCGGTTCCATCAGTGCACATATCAACGTGGTGAAAATGAGTAATAACAAAGTCTTAATAATATTATGAAACCATTTTGCCCACACAGGCCCTGGGGGTCTGCAGACCACACTTTGAGAACTGCTTATTTATGCCATTTTATCTAATGACATCTTCACCTTCATTGCATATTTCTATGACTTGTAGTGCATGGGCTCAGCATTTTGGTGTTCATTTCTGTAAACCATTACAAAGATGTGCACACCTACTTTGTTGTCATGTTCTAACAAGATTTCTGAAATTCACAGCACGTGCTTTGTAGACAATTTGGCAAACGTTTTTCTTTTAAAAGTTGCTTGGCTTTCTCTGTATTTTCTTGGGCTCTGTTACTGCTGTACACATGTTGGTTTATGAAGGGAAGTAGTAGCTATCAGATGGTTATTCCCACTTAGCCAGAAATTACTTTGTTGGCAGTGGAGGGAAAGAAAGAATCCATACGTCTGGACAATATTTTTAGTTTCATTACATTTTGTTTGCTTCCACATCTAACTTGTAAGATAATATTGTATTAATGATAATTAGCATTCATAATTTTTTCTGGCTTTACAAATTTTGTTTCTATGATAAAGCAATACACGTTCATTAAAGAAAACTTAGATATTCTAGGCCAGGTGCAGTGGCTCATGCCTGTAATCCCAGCACTTTGGGAGGCCGAGGTGAGCAGATCACCCGAGGTCAGGAGTTTGAGACCAGCCTGGCCAGCGTGGTGAAACCTCGTCTCCACTAAATATACAAAATTAGCCAGGTGTGGTAGCATGCAACTCTAGTCCCAGCTACTCAGGATGCTGGGGCAGGAGAACCATTCACTTGAGCCTGGGAGGCAGAGGTTGCAGTGAGCTGGGATCCCATCACTGCACTCTAGCCTGGGCAACAGAGTGAGACTCTGTCTCAAAAAAAAAAAAAAAAAAAGAAAAGAAAAAGAAAGAAAATTAGATATTCTAAGCAGTATAAAGAAGACAATAATAGTTTCATCTTCCAAAGATGACCAATGATAACATTTTGGTACCTTTCCTTCCAATCTTTATCAAAAATACAGTATGTAGAGCATTTTGTAGCCTGCCTTTCCCCCTTGACATTGCGTTATATGCATGTATTATTGTGTAGTCTTCATAAACATGATTTGAAATAGTGGAAAAGTGTTCCAAAGAATTGATACACCACACTATAGCCATGTACTCACTGTTTTGCTTATTAAAGACTATTTCTCATTAAAAAAACCAGGCCATAGATTTCTTTTTCTGTATTTAGATTTCTTTAGTGTAAATCTGCCAAAGTAAAATTATTGGGGTCTAGGAAAAACACTGTTTTTCTACTCAAAACATTTCTGACACCAAATGTCTGGGGGTTTTCCTCACACTTAATCATTTATTCAACTCTGTACACCAGCTGGGTGTCCTGGCATTCAGTTCAGTTCTGACACTACCTACCTGGAGTTAGCGCAGACCTGACAGGCCCCTAGACCGCCACTACTCAGAGCCAAGCACAAGTCCCAGGCCTCTGATACTTCTAACCAACTTGATTACAAATTGGGGGTTCCCACAGCCTCCTCCTCAGGTTTGAGTTTGCTGTAGCAGCTCACAGAAGTCAGAGGAAACACTGCTGATGTCTCCTGGTTTAGTAGAAAGTATGCGCAGCTCGATGAAGAGGTACCTAGGGTGAGGTCTGGAAGGGTCCTGAGCACAGGAGCTCCTATCCCCATGTTGTTGGGTTGCACCGCCCTCCTGGCACGTGTATGTGTTCAGCACCCTGGAAACTCTCGGAACTCTGTGGATTAGGGATTTTGATGTAGGCTTCGGTCCATAGGCCTGATTGATTGTGCATTCAGTCTCCAGCCTCACTGTCGTCCCTGGAGGATGGGGGAATAAGGCTGAAAGTTCCGAGCTCCTAAGCGTGTCTTGGTCTTCCTGGTGCCAGGTTCCCACCCAGGGGCCCACCAAGAGGCACCTCATTAGAACAAAAGATCCTTCTATCATCCAGGAAATTCCAAGGGTTTTAGATCTGTGCCAGGAATTGGGGGCAGAGATCAATATATTTTTTCTTATGTCGTGGGGCTTTTGAAATATATTCGCAAACTGCTTTTCAAAAGACTTGAATGAAGATTTACTCCCCTACCGGAGGGTATGAGAGTGTCTCTATCCTGGCCATTATTACATGTTTCAATTATTTATAAAACTGCTTATTTGAAAGATTCATAAAAGCCTCAGTGTTGTTTTAATTTACATTGATTACTAGGAAGTATGAATTTTTCCTATTTGGTTACCAGTTTCACGTTCTTCTTTGTGAAAGGTGCATCATGGCCCTCGCCTGTGTATATTTTGGTTTCTTGATACTTTTCTTAATAATTTTTGTGAACTTTTCATGATAAAGATGTTGGCCCCATTTCAATATTGACTATAAATATTTTCTGAGCTAACACAAAGGATCAGATTTAACCAGATTTACACAAAGCAGAGATTGTTCCAGTATTAAATTTTATGAATACAAATAACCAAGAGGCACTGGCAGCATAGCGGGAGGCCTGTCCTTCCTGCAGCAGACACAGATCCTCTGGCTCAGAGCAGTGTACGAGGTCTCTAATGAGGTTTGCAGGTCACCTCACAGAGTGAGGAGCATTTAGGTGGTGAAACAACTCCAGTTGACAGCTCAAACGGTTGTATAACTCATGTGATCTTCTCCAGTCATAAATCCATAGATTCTAGGTTTGTCTGTCATCAGCAATTCTAAACTGAGACATCGTGCTGAAAGAATTCCACTGATAAGCCCTCTCCTCCTAGCAGATCTCCAATAAGCAGCATATTTACTGCGGACTTAGACCTCCCACTTCTTTCTCTCCCTCTGTCCCCCACGGTAAACAGGGGAGAAGTGTGTCGTGGGCCCACTGTGTTCATTCTGTCTTCTGCACTTTCCAAGGCAGCTGTTTGCATTTTAATTTTTTTGAACTCTACATGTTTTTAAAACTTTCCTTATAATTAAGGGGGTTTCTGGTTCCAGTAATGACAAAGTGGCTTGTATCAGTCTGATCCTCTCACAGACAACAATGATAAACTCAAGACAAAATATGTTTAAAACATATTATTTTAAGACATTGATAAGCAACTGAAAAGCAGGCAGCAATCGGAGAGTATTTGAGGAAGGCAACTGTACTGTGCGAAATCATTTTTATGGCTTTCTCCTGACCAGTCTGTGATAGCTTGGGGGTTAGCTAAAAGTCAAGTACAAAGCCAAAGTTACATTCGCTTTAGGTGCCAGAGGATGGAGTTTGAGGCCAGCAGAGTAGCTGGACATTGAAGGAGGCAATCAATTCTGGAAAGGAGGAAAAGGAAGAAGCACAGCAGAGCGAGCCCCTCAAATTTGCATATAAATTCTCCCAAATCCACGCCTGATCCCTGAACTGCGCCAGAGATAAAGAAGGACATTGTATACTGACAAAAGAGAATTCACTGGGAAGATACAACTGTTCTAAATGTTATGTACTTAATAAGAGAGCTTTCAGGCACAAGAACCAAAAACTGAAAACTAAGGAGGGGAAGTTGAAAAACCGACAGCAATGGTTAGAGAGCTTCACAGTCCTCTCTCAAGAACTGATAAAACAAGACTAAACATACACATACATACACACAACACAGTAAATGAGGATAGAGATTTGAACAATACCCTATTAGTCTCCTGTAGCTGCTATAACAAATTACCCCAAATGTGATGGATTGACTCAACAAAAATCTACCCTGGAGGCTGCTGGGATGAAATCAAGGTGTCAGCAGGAGAGTGCTCCCTCCAGAAGCTCTAGGGGAGAATCCCTGTCTTTGCTTCTTCTAGCTTTTAGAGCTACTTTCTTTGGCTTGGAGTCCCTTCCTCTGCCTTCAACACCAGAAGTGTAGTATCTTGCTTTAGTCCTCGCATTGCTGCCTTCTCTGTAGTCAAATCTCCCCCTGCCTTACTCTTATAAAGACACTTGTGATTATATTTAGGGCCCACATGGATAATCCATGATAATTTCATGTCAAGATCATTCACTTAATCACACACAAAAAGATCCTTTTGCCATATAAAGTGATATTCGCAAGTTCCAGTGATTAGGACCTGAATATCTTCGGGGGTCATTATTCAACCTACCACATTCTGCTCAGCCCTCAAACGTTCACATCTGCAAACCCAGAAAATCTGAGACCGATCTCAATTAATTCAAAAAGCTTGTTTTGCTAAGGTTGAGGATGTGCCTGTGACACAGCCTCAGGAAGTCCTGGCGACATGCACCTGAGGTGGTAGGGGCAAAGTTTGGTTTTATACATTTTATGGAAACATGAGACATCAATCAATCAAGAAGTACATTGGTTTGGTCTGGAAAGGCAGGGCAACTTGAAGCAAAGGCAGGAAGGCTCAAAGTCGGGAGGGGGCTTCCAGGTCACAGATAGGAGAAACACAAATGGTTGCATTCTTTTGAATTTCTGATAAGTATTTCCAAAGGAGGTAATCAGAATATGCCTCTCTCTCTGTGAGCAGAGGGATGACCATGAAGAGAATGGGAGGCAGATTTGCCCTGAGTGGTTCCGAGCCTGAAGGGACCCAAGATACTTCACCCTATCGAAACATCCCCCAAAGTCTCAACCCATTACAGCATCATCTCAAGCCCAAAATCTTATCTAGGTATAATCAGCTCAGAAGTTCTAAATCTCATTGCCCACATATCTAAATCAGGTGTGGAGGAGACTTTGGGCATGGTCCATCCTGGGGCAAAATCTCTCTCCATCTGTGTATTGTAAAACTAGAAAACAAATGGTTTGCTTCCAATACAGGTGCAGGATAATAGTTGTAGATATTCTCATTCCAAAAGGGAGAAAATGGAAGGAAGAAAGGCATCACTAGCCCCAAGCAGTTTTGAATTCCAACTGAGCAAACTCCATTATGTCTAAGACCTGGAAACAATTCTCTGTGGCTTGAGACTCTACTCTCTGGACCCAAGGCACCACCTCAAAGTTGTCTTTCTTTTTCTTGAAGGGTAGCATATGTTTGCAGCTGAGTAGTTTTATCAGCCTGTTTCCTGCCTGTAGAATTTGGGACTCTGATAGTCTTCTTTGATTTGATTCTCTGTCCATCCCTTTGAGTCCAAGCTGGCAGTGTTGCTGTTATAATACTCTCAAAAACCTTGGTGGTCTCCTATGTATGTCACAGAGATTTAATCCATTAAACAAAAGGCTTATCCATAAATCATTCCATCTCTATTCATGGCTTTTGCTAAAACAGTTGAGCGACTCGTGAATCACATATCTAATCTCTTCAGCACTAGAAAAGGTTATCTAGCCACATCTTTGACCTTCTCTCTAGAGGTGAATTTCTTGACTGTGAATCTCCAGAAGTTTAACATCTTTTGCAATCTGGAGAGTCTGAGAATTTCCCAGATCATCAAGCCTTGGTTCCTTTTTGCTTACCATTTCTTCCCTCATTTTATCTCTTACCTGTCGAAAACTTCAAGCCTGTGCTTGAAAATCTTAGCTAAATACCCAAGTTCATTCCTTACAAGTTCTATTCTCCTAAAACTGTAGGACATAATTCAGCTAAGGTTCCTGCCACTGCATAGCAAGGGCCCTCTTTCTTCCAAATTCCGATAACATGTTCCTCATTTCCTCTGAAGCTTCACCAGCAGCACCTTTAATGTTCATGTGTTTACTGATAGTCTGTTTATGACAATATAGATACTCTCTAAGGTGATACAAGCTTTCTCTACTGTGCTTCTCACTTCCTCCTGGTCCTCACAATCTTTCAAATCAATATTTCCAGTAACAGTCTGTTTAAGGCAATCTAGGCTTTTTCTATCATGCTTCTCAAAATTCTTCCAGCTCTATTACCTGATTTCAAAACTACTTCCATTTTTTTAAGAGATGGGGGTCTTGCTTATCCAGGCTGGCCTCAAACTCCCTAGCTCAAGTGAGCCTCCCACCTCAGCCTCCTAAGTACTTGGGACTACAGGTACACTTTTTGAGGTATTTTTACACTAGCACCTCACTTCCAGATTTTTAGGTATTTGTTACAGCAACACCCCATTTCCAGATGCCAAAATGTATATTAGTTTCCTATGACTGTAACAAATGACCATAAACCGAGTGGCTCAAAACAACACACATATATTCCCTCACAGCTCTGGAGGTCAGAAGTCTGAAATCAGTTTCACTGGGACAAACCAGGGCCGTGCTCAGGTTGGAGGCTCTAGGGGATAAAATCTACTTCCTTGCCATTTTTATTTTCTAGAGGGGTTTCTTTCTTCTTTTCTTTTCTTTTTTTTTTTGAGATGGAGTTTCGCTCTTGTTGCCCAGGCTGGAGTGCAATGGCACAACCTTAGATCACTGCAACCTCTGCCTCCTGGGTTCAGGCAATTCCCCTGCCTCAGCCTCCTGAGTAGCTGGGATTATAGGCATGCACCACCATGCCTTGCTAATTTTTGCATTTTTAGTAGAGATGGAGTTTCACCATGTTAGTCAGCCTGGTCTTGAACTCCTGACCTTGGGTGATCCACCTGCCCTGACCTCTCAAAGTCCTGGGATTACAAGTGTGAGCCACTGCATCTGGCCTTTTTTTCTTTTTTTTTTTTTTAGATGAAGTCTCCCTCTATCACCCAGCTAGAGTGTAATGGCACGATCTTGGCTTACTGCAACCTCCACCTCCCAGGTTCAAGTGGTTCTCCTGCCTCAGCCTCCCACGCAGCTGGGACTACAGGTGCCCGTCATCATGCTTGGCTAGTTTTTGTAGTTTTAGTAGAGACAGATTTTCGCCATGTTGGCCAGGCTGGTCTTGAACTCCTCACCTCAGGTGATCCACCTCCCAAAGTGCTGGGATTACGGGAATACGTTTTAATCTTACAGAGTATGTTTTCTTATGACAACAATTGGCTCTTATGAAACCAATACTAGGATAACTAGAAAAGCCCCACATATTTGAAAATTAGACAGCATCCATAGAAGAAAAAGGAAACCACAAGGGAAATTAGAAAATATTTCAAACTGAGTGAAAATCCAACATAGCAAATTTAAGGGCTGCAGCTAAAGCAGTGCTTAGAGTAAAATTTATAGTACTAAATGCTTATACAGTGTTATAAAAGAAGAACATTTTATTTATTTTATTTTATTTTATTTTTGAGACGGAGTTTCACTTTTGTTGCCTAGGCTGGAGTGCAATGGCATGATATGGGCTCACCGCAACCTCTGCCTCAAGGGTTCAAGCAAGTCTCCTGCCTCAGTGTCCTGAGTAGCTGGGATTACAGGCATGCACCACCATGCCCGGCTAATTTTGTATTTTTAGTAGAGACAGGGTTTCTCCATGTTGGTCAGACTGGTCTCGAACTCCTGACCTCAGGTGATCTGCCCACCTCTGCCTCCCAAAGTGTTGAGATTACAGGTGTGAGCCACCACGCCCAGCCAAAAGAAGAACATTTTTTTAAATGATGATCCAAATTTCACCTCAAGAACTAGAAAAGCAGATTAATCCCATAATAAATAGCAGAAAGAAAATAATAAAGAACAGAAATTAGCACAATACAAATGATGAATTAACAAATCCAAAAGTTAATTCTCTGAAAAGATTAATAAAATTGATAAAGTCCAGTAAGACCGATTATGAAGAAAAAGAGAAAATATCAGTTATCAATATTAGAATGAAAGAGGGGATATCCTAGATCCTACAGATGTTAAAAAGATAAAAAATGAATATTATAAATAATGGCATGCCATTAAATTCAGTAACCTAGATGAAATGAGAAAATTCCTTGAAAAATACAAATCATCAAAACTGACACAAGAGTAAATACAAAATCTAAATTGTCCCTTTTAATAAGTATTGCCTATTACGTATACTGACTTCCTAATTTAAAACCTTCCCACAGATAAAACTTCAGGCCCAGATGGTTCCACTGGTAAATTCTTTAAAACATTTAAGGAAAAATCAATAATGTTAATCTTATACAAACTCTTTCAGAAAGCAAATGAGGGAATAGTTTCCAATTTGTTTGCTGAGAGCAGCAAAAAACTATCTTGAAATCAACATAGGACAAAGATGCCAGAAGAAAAGAAAATTGCATGCCAATATTCCTCATGAACATGGACATATAAATCTTTAACAAAATATTAGCCAAACCAATCTTGAAATAGAACAGTTGATGGACTCATAGAACCTGATTTTAAGATTACTACAAAGGTATGGTAATCAAGATAGTATGGAATTGGCATATAGGCAAATGGATCAATAGAAAAGAATAGAGGGTCCATAGATAGATGGTCACTTGATTTTTGACAAAGATAATTCAATAGGGAAAGGAGGTTTTATTAACAAATATAGTGCTAGAACTATTGAATCAATGTATGGGAAAAAGTAAACCTGTCCCCTATTTCATAAATCTAAATGCTAACACTAGAAAGCTTCAGAACAAACTTAGATGAATATTCTCATAACTTTGAAATAGGACAAGTTTTCTCAGAGCAGTCACAAAAAAAAAGCACTAAAGATAACATTAAAAATGGAAAAGTAGGCCAGGCATGCTGGCTCACACCTGTAATCCCAGCACTCTGGGAGGCTGAGGCTCCCAAGTGCTGATCCCAAGGGCCTATCCCTTGAGGTCAGAAGTTTGAGACCAGCCTGGCCAACATGCTGAAATGGCATCTCTACTAAAAATACAAAAATTAGCTGGGTGTGGTGCCAGGTGCCTGTAATCCCGGCTACTCAGGAGGCTGAGGCAGGGGAATTGCTTGAACCCAGGAGGCGGAGGTTGCAGTGAGCCAAAACTGCACCATTGCATTCCAGCCTGGGCAACAAAGCAGGATAAGACTCCATTTCAAAATAATAATAATTAAGAAAAAAATTAAGCTGGTGTGGTAGCATGCACCTGTGGTCCCAGCTACTTAGGACACAGAGGTAGTAGGATCACTTGAGCCCAGTTGTTCAAGTTTACAGTGAGCTGTGATCACTGGTGACAAAGCAAGACCCTGTCTATAAAAAATTAAAAATATAGGCTGGGCATGGTGGCTCACACCTGTAATCTCAGCACTGTGGGAGGCGGAGGTGGGTGGATCACATGGTCAGGAGATCAAGACCGTCCTGGATAACACGATAAAACCTCATCTCTACTAAAAATGCAAAAAAAAAAAAAAATTGCTGGGCATGGTGGTGGGCATCTGTAGTCCCAGCTACTTGGGAGACTGAAGAAAGAGAATTGCTTGAACCTGGGAGGCGGAGGATGCAGTGAGCCGAGATTGTGCCACTGCACTCCAGCCTGGGCAACAGAGCGAGACTGTGTCTCAAAAAGAAAGAAATAAAAATAAATATAAAAAAGACGATCACGAAAGAGTATCCACTGTATAGTTTCATTTATATGACGTTTAAGAACAGGCAAAATTAATCTATGAGGTAGAAATCAGAATAGTGGTTTCCTCTGGGAGGATAAAGATTAACTGAAAGGGAATACTGGGAAACTTTCTGGGTGATGGAATATATTTTGTCTGGGTGGTGGTTATGTGGGTGTATACACTTGTCCAAATCCATTGAATTGTATATTCAAGATACATCTGTGTGCTTCACTGCATGTAAATTTTAATTTACTACGTATTATTCATAATGCATAAGTATACAGGTGCACACTTATATATGTGATGGACATTCCAACAACTGAAAGTTCTACTTAAAGATGAAAAGCAAAATACGATACATTTAACTATGTATTTTATCTCCTCTTTTCTTGCCCATTGTAAATATAGAATATCTTAAAATAAACAATAAAGATTTTAAAAATGTTTATGTTGTCTTTTCCCTGGTATTTTCCTCTGTGTAATTTAAGCTTAAAGAGATTTGTCCAGCTAGAAATTTGGAAAAAAATATTTTATATATATATATATATTTTTTTTTTTTTCTTTATTTCTCTTTATTTCATCCAGAATTTGTTTGGAGGAGAGAAGTCCTGCTTCCAGTCATACAGAGGAAAGGCTTTCTTTTCACATCCAAGTTCCCTCTCTTGAGCTCCCTGCTCAGGTGACTTCTTCTGGCCAAAGGAAAAGAAGAGGTTGCAAAGCCTGAGCCATCCCTGCTGGGTGGGAGCTAGAGAGGGCCTCTATCTGCCCTAGCAGGGTGCTTGTCCTTTTTCTGCACATGATTGTCTTTCTCTAAGTGGCCTCATTTTCAGATTAATACAGCTTGAAATTAGCTTGTTTCCTTGAAAAAAAAAAATTCTTCTTGAGACAGGGTCTGGCTCTGTTGCCCAGGATGGAGTGCAGTAGCATAATCATAGCTCACTGCAGCCTCAACCTCCTGGCTCAAGCGATCCTCCCACCTCCTACCTCAGCCTGCTGAGTAGCTGGGACTACAGGTGCATGCCACCACACCTGGCTAATTTTTTTATTTTAAAAATTTTTGTAGAGACCAAGTCTGGAACTCCTATGCCTCAAGTGATCTCCTGCCTCAGATTCCTAAAGCACTGAGATTACAAGCACGAGCCAATGCACCCAACTAGTTCCCTTGAAATTAAAACAAAAGTAGAATTCTTGAAATGTTTCAAAGAAGGTAAAGCAGAAATAGTCACCTGGAAGAATAGGAAATTGCTCTAGCTGGAATAGTATAATCGTCTTGTGATACCTGTGAGTGTTACACATTTGATAAGTATGAATCTTGGGGGAAATGATTGTTGGGTGACTGGCTTTGGTCTCTGGTATCAGACATGTGGACCTGGAAATAATTGGAAATCTATACAGGATGAAGTGTCTGCCTTACGGGGTTAAGTGCCAGGCTTGGTGGTACCTCTGCTTTATCCTTGAGCTAAAGAACAGCTGGCCTTGGCACAAGTTGAAGAGAATATTAATGTTTCAGAGTCTTTTCAAAGCCAGGCCTATATGACAACCCCTGCAGCAATAGCAACATCTTCAAATTCAAACACAGCCAGGGCCGAGGGCAGTGGCTCACAATTGTAATCCCAGCACTTTGGGAGGCCCAGCAGGCAGATCACCTGAGGTCAGGAGTTTGAGACCCCCCTGACCAACATGGAGAAACCCCCTATCTACTAAAAATACGAAAATTAGCTGGACATGGTGGCGCATGCCTGTAATCCCAGCTACTTGGGAGGCTGAGGCAGGAGAATTGCCTGAACCCGGGAGGCGGAGGCGGAAGTGAGCTGAGATTGCGCCATTGCACTCCAGCCTGGGCAACAAGAACCAAACTCTGTCTCAAAAAAACAAACAAAGGAAACAAAAACAAGCCAGGCAGTTAATCGTCCATAGATCTACATAGCACTTGAGGGTGTTTAGAGCTGGGAAATTAGAATTATTTGGGCTTTGTAAATGCTGCAAAGTGTGCCACTGAGATAAAACTTAACTGTTTGAAACATCTGACATGTAGCTACTTGACTTTTTTTTTTTTCTTGAGAAATATCCTCCATCCGTCTCCCAGTCTGGAATGCAGTGGCATGATCGCTGCTCACTGCAACCTCTGCCTCTTGGGTTCAAGTGATTCTCAAGCCTCAGCCTCCTGAATAGCTAGTGTTACAGGCACTTGCCACTGCACCCAGCTAATTTGTGTGTGTGTGTATTTTTCCTTAGTAGAGACAGAGCTTCACTATGTTGGCCAGGCTGATCTCGAACTCCTAACCTTGAGTGATCTGCCCTCTATTTAATCACTGTGGAAGACACTGCCCTTTTGGATTTCTTCTGTTAAAATTGCTGTCAGAGTCAGCATATGATCCACATGAGGGAAATCAGCTCAGTTTTCTTAATTCACAGCAGTTGGTTCTAAATAACTTTTGGCTGTTTCAAAAAATCCAATCCACCTCAGAACAAAGATTTGCCTCTAATGAAGATATTAAAGAGAATGTGCTTTATATATATATATATATACATATATAATTTTTTTTTTTTTTTTTTAATGCTTGGCCAAACTTTAGTCAGGCTCCTGAATCTTCCCCTAGGCCCATCTGTGCACCTTTTTGTAAAATCCAGCTTTAACAAGAACTCTGCTAAATTGACTTGGCCAAGACCCCACCCTACACGCACAGTCACTCTCAATATCTAATGGGATTGATTCTTCATTCTCCGCTACCTACCAGGTGATGTCTGATTGCCCTGGCTTGTTTTCAGCCAGAATCCTGTCAGGAGGGGGAAATATTGAGAAATATATACAGTATTTGGTCTTTGTCTCTCTTTCCTAGCATACTACTCCTAAAATCCTTGGAATCTCCAAAAAATAAATGTCTGCTTGTATGCTAATGAGTTGACTAATGGCTGGCAGCCCCCAGGTAGCTTTAGGATGGGGCTGATCACTCATCTAAAAGAGGCAGGAGTAGAGGGTTGGGACTTTCAGCCCCACTCCCGAACCTCCTGGGAGAGGGAGGGCCTGAAGATGAAGTCCATCCCTGTGGCCAATGATGGAATCAATCATGCCTATGTAATGATGCCTCCATAAAACCCCAGAAGGACAGAGTTGGGTGAGCTTCTGGATAACTGAACATGTGGAGGTTCCCGGAGATTGGCACACCCAGGTAGGGCATGGAAGCTCATGCCCTCTGACATCCCTTACCCCATGCATCGCTTCCATCGGTGTCCTTTTTAATAAACCCATAAATGTAAATATAATGTTTCCCTGAGTTCAGTGAGCCGCTCCAGCAAATTAGTGGAACCTGAAGACAAGATCATGGGAACCTCAATTTTTAGCTCAATTTAGAGCTGTTCATTGAAGGACAGGTGAAAGAACTTGGGGCTTCCAATTGGCTTTGGAAGTGGAGGGGCAGTTATGGAGACTGAACCCTCACCCTGCAGGATCTGACGCTATCCCAGATGGCTAATGTCAGAAATGAATTGGAGAACACCCGGTTGGTGGACCAAGCGGAGGTCCACTGCAGAACTGATGGTTCACTCGAGGTCTGCGGAAAATCCTCCCACATCTGGTGTCAGAAGTGTGTTGTGAGGCTATAATGGGAGAAACTGAGTTTGTTTATTTCTCTATTCTCAGAGTCGGTTGAACTAGGACCCCTTATCCCTGATGCAATTTTCCACTCCCCTAGCCTCACCTCACTCTTTGCCTGTCGAGTCCCACTTGCTCATGCTGTATTCCGACTTGAGCCCACTTCTATGCTGTGGTCTCCTTTCCCCACCGCAATGGTCCTGAATGAAGTCTCTTTTTGCCACAGTAACTACCACCCGGCTCTGGCATTTCCTTGACAGCAGCACTACCTGTGGAGATTGCTTTGAGGGGCTCTTGTTGTTTGGACATAGGGGTCCCGCAGGCTGTCATCACCGCGGCCTCCCAGGTTCATGGCCCCCTGCCCATGAGCTAGGGGTTTGTGACTAGAACCACGCAAGGCACTGGACACTAGATGTGAACGTCACTCACAGATGTCCCTGCTGCTGCAAAGTGAAAAACAAATGATGTCAATCATTTCCTGTCTCCATTTCCATATTCTTTTTCCAAATTTGTTGTCCTTTCCTGGCTGTAAATGATGGTTTCAAGGATGAGTGGTGGTGAAACTGTTCTCCTAAGAACAGTTTAGGAGTGGAAAAAACAACACATTTATCTCATGGCTTCTTTCACCACAATTTCCGAGACTAGAAAAATAACCACTTTAGGATGGGCGCAGTGGCTCAGCACTTTGGGAGGCTGAGGCCGGCAGATCACCCCTGAGATAAGAAGTTTTGAGACCAGCCTGGCCAACATGGTGAAACTCTGTCTCTACTAAAATACAAAAATTACCCAGGCATGGTGGTGGGTGCCTGAATCCCAGCTACTCAGGAGACTGAGGCAGGAGAATCACTTGAACCTGGGAGGCGGAGGTTGCAGTGAGCCAAGATCGTGCCATTGCACTACAGCCTGGGTGACAGAGCGAGACTCCATCCCGCCCCCCCCCACCCCGCAAAAAAAGGCCAGGCATCGTGGTTCATGCCTATAATCCCAGAACTTTG